>JASDQU010101117.1:322080-395023 GCA_032191745.1 Picea mariana
CTGAGGCTACAACCTGAGGGAAGATCCAACTCCCCAATTCTCTGGCTACAACCAGAAGGAGGCTACAACCCCCAATGTTCTCCAGCTACAACCGGAAGGTGGCTACAACCACCTGTCCTTGCCCCATCCTGCCACCCTGAAGTAGAAGTAGAATGATGGAACCACTATCACACTATCACTGTGAGATATACCATTGTAAACCTGTACCAATAAATCCGAACCATGCATCAACCATGTATCAACCTGTACCTCAACCTGTAATCAACCTGTACCATAAACAAGTGCATCAACGATGCACCAACCTGTAATCAACCTGTACCATAAACAAGTGCATCCAACCATGTACCAAGTATGTACCAATCATGTGTCAACTACTCATCAACTATGACTCATCAATATGTACCAACATCATCAACTATACACCTCATGTATGTGCGCCAACTCATCAACTACTTGTATCAACCATGTACTCAACATGTACAACAACCAAAAGCCCTCATCAATTTCATCATCCAAATCTGATTTGTAGCTCTATACTATACCTGGTATATATGATCACATTCCTGCAAACCTTCCTTAACCTTAAAAACAAGAGACTAGCATTTTCATCAAACTTTTCTTTAGTCTCACATGCCTAGTTTTGGATTAGTCAACAACCCTAACTTGAAGTAATTATAAATTTGAACCTGTAATATATAAATATTTGAAACTGATACAGAGTTTTCTTCAGTGTGTTTTATGCAATTCCTCTAGATTTCACTACTTGGAACCTCTCAGAAAAGGAGCTATAGCAAAAATGGCATACCTTGCTGAATTCTGGCTTATTCTAGAGAGAGACTGTGTAGAGCGTGCCCAACACAATTTATTTGATGAGTTGATATGAAAATTTTACACAGAATACTAAAGACTGTCTCCTAAAGAAAAAAAATTGTCTCACTGAATTTGGATCTGTTATGAAGAAGTTATGATGTTTTTACCCGAAACACCTGATTTTGACTAGTTTCAGGACTGGCCACAAACCCTATTTTCCACGGAGTGTAACTCCAAAAATACAACGACCCACAAGATGAATTGTTTACCACAGATACTTGGATATGTTTTCTAACTTGCATAGAAATTTCACGATCTGAATCATTATAGAAACAAAGCTATAGAGAAAATGGTGAATTGACCTGTAAATAACATACCTTAGAAAGCACCATCAAAAGAATTTATCCTTCCTTGCATTTTGGCCTTGTTTTATTCACCTTCACTCAGAATTCCGGTTTAGATATCCTTGGTTACCTTAGAAACATATAGATATTCAATATTCGCAAGTGTGATTCAAATGAGAGAGCCTTGCCTCTTATTTATACTCTCCAAGTATCTTCCTTAAAAACATCTTCTAGGTCACTTGGCCCACTTTCCTTATTTTAGGGTTGGGTCCACTTCTAATTTATCCATTAAATTTACTATTGAAATAATTTATTTTGTATTCACTTTGAATTATAATACACTCATCACTTCACTTTATTATTTACCTTTTAAAATCTCTTAAACCACTTTGATTACTTTGACCTTTTGGGGCTTCTAGATGACATATGAGGGTCCTCCAACTTCGTATGGTCATAACTCTCAAACCGTGAGGAGTTATGTGATGTTATACATACCACCAGAAATGGAATGACATGTACTATCCATATAGAATATTATTATCTGAAAATATATCATAACGCATACCGTTACCTATCAAACAAACTTGGGTCCATTACCCAAACCTGGTGTCTTGAACTTCTCATGGTCATAACTCTCTAACCGTGAGGAATTATGTGACATTCCACATACCACCGAAAATGAGATGACAAGCATTATCCATCTAGGATATTTTCCCTGACAAATTCACTTTCCTTCATCTCATTATTCCACAATTAAGCATGGGTTCTCTTACTCCACAAAGTTTCTTCCCATGCGGGCTTTCACCATAAAGGGACCACTTTGGAGTTCATCCATATTTACTTCTTATCAACAATGAAAAAAAAATAATGAGTCATATTTACATCAAACAATATTGGGTCCATTACCCAAACCTTCATGCTACGGGTCTTTCTTCAAGGGTTGACATCAATGACAACCAACCTTAATCAACAATAACATTATCAAGTTCAAGACCACACCTTTTTGAGTAAGAAAGGCCACTAAAAGAAATGTTGATAAATTTAAAATTGATTAGAAACGATTTTATTTTTAGGGTGCACAAACTAGATTAGGATTTAGATCCTTGGAATAGGATTTTATGAGTAAAATTTTCCAAGGCTATTAAAATCAACATATGTGTTTGATTAAGGGAGTGGTGAAATCCATTGTATAATTGGTGACGTCAAGAGGCTTCGCTTACACTGGAGTTAAGCATGAGGTCGCGTGAAGTTGGTTGAGGGGATATCCCCCCAACACCTTCTTAGTGTCAGATATATTTCTAGGGATATATTCATATATGGGGATCTTTCTAGTACCTTACCTCTGTGAGAGGCAATGCTTTCAAGATTTTGGTCTTTTTTACCCTGTCCATATGGTAGACCTGACTTACGACTGTTCACCTGTGCATCGGTTATATCGTGGTTTCTTAGTTTCTTGACATAAGTACCACATAGGTTACTTGCAGGGGTTATTCTGCAGGTACCCTCGGTCAGATAAGGGTTGAAAAACACACATCCTTTATGGAGAATTACCTCTCTGGGGGGATCTGACTGACTAGTTGTTAAGCCCATGAGGGACCTTATAAATAATTTTGATACCTTTGATCTTTTGTAGGGAGTCTCAGGCCCCTTTTGGGATAGGTATACATACTTTAGGCAGGGAGTCCCCTTTTAGCCACTTTATCCTATTTGTGTGCTTATTGGCCTTTTATTTAGTTTGGTGTGCTCTTTGATCACTAGTTGGCCTTAGGATTTGTTTTTATATCTTAAGTCTTGAGTCATCGTGGAGCCATAACAACTTCACTGGAGGTCTCACCATTTGTTACGATTACCACAACATCTTGAGTATTTTCGTTCTAAAAGGTGTAAAGTTATCAAACGTGGTACAGACACCTCCACCTACCAGACTTGTGATCATACAAGGATGCGTACTAAATCAAGTCAAAAATATATTGGGAGTCCTTCGACTCCCATACCCATTATAGTTAACGACACTCCTTCAACACCTTCAACCACAATGGTTGTAGTGCCGAAAGTTCCCATATCACTCTTGTCTGACCTATAGTGAATAATCAACCTATAGCCACGAACCCTTTCAAGTCCCTTTGTCACTCATCGGGCTACAATATTCAGTCCATCCCTACGGCCTCTAGCCCTTTTTCTTATGGTATGCTGAATTTCACATTGCAATTTTCATCCTCCATCCCAACATCTAATCCAAATACTAGTATTGGAATTGGGGGAATGGATCCTCCACATACTCCATTTTCGTTTGGTGGTGATCACATTCCACAAATGAATCCTACGATTGGAGGCCTTCCTCCTTTTCACCCTAGGTCTAATATTGGTCTTAATGCTCCTAGATGGAGCGGTCAATGTGGAGGACAAGTTGATGCTTATGGTCTGTCCTTTACACCTACCTCCTATACACCGATTCCAACCAACATGTTTGTCATGATGAATCCACCTCTATCCTCTAGATTCACACCTGGAGGAGGTCAATTTCATACCTTGGGAAACCCCCAACCTGGAGCTACTCCAATTGGGGGAAATTTTTACAACGCTCATCATAACGTTCCTACTGGAATGGTGCCCAACCAAAATTTCATGAATCAGTTCAGAGGAGGGTCTTACAATCTCGGATAGGGCCATGGTGCATACCATAACCCTGGATTGGCTGCGATTCCCCAACAACAATCTTTCCTGGGAGCTTTGAGCCAGATGCAGCAACCCCGTCTCCCTTTTCTAACCATGCTCAATTTTCCATACTTGTTTAGATTAATGAATGACCTTGTGTGTCATGATTTGACATGGCCCCTCATCCCTACCAAGCTTCCTTCGGATATTCTGAAATTTGAAGGAAAGACTAGTGAAGATCTTGGTGATCACGTCACTATTTTTCTTCTTTGGTGCTCTTCTAATTCCCTTAACAACGATTATATTCGTTTAAGATTTTTTCAATGCACCCTCATGCGGGTTTCCATGAAATGGTACATAGAGCTACCGGGGGGGTCATATGAAACTTTTAATCAGATGGTTTTAGTCTTCCTCAACCATTTCCAATTGTCGGTTCATTATGATGCTAGCATAGAACTTTTGTCGGCCTTCCGTCAGGACAAAGCCACCCATATCTTAGATCACATCCAAGAGTGATGTAGACAGAAGAGGTTGATGAAGGCCTCACTTGCCTTACCATGTGGCATTCCAAATACACGTGGGTTACTCAAAATACACCATCAAACGTATTGTTATTGATGAAGGCACTGCAACATGCGTGATTTCCTTGGTATGTTGGAAAGCACTTGGTTCTCTGACCCTCTCTCAATATCTGACCATGTTGACTACTTTTGATGGTATTTCTTTCCACCCTCATGGTATTCTTCCTGCCTTCCTGGTCCAGTTAAGTGGGAATATGATGGAGGTGGATGTCGAGGTGGTTGATGCGCCCCTCGACTATAACTGTTACTAGGAAGTAATTGGACTTATGCTATGACTGCAGTTGTATCTTTCATCTTTCATACTCTATGCTTTCCTTGTGATGGGAAGATCATGAAAATCGACCAGTTTCCTTTGCATATGCTATTCAAAATGCATCGGTTGGACCGTCGATCCCCGTGATCGAAAATTCTCAACCACCAACTCAGAATATTGGTGTCAGAATGTATTCATCCCTTATGGGTACCTTTGATTTCATGGCACCAATTCATCATATCTATGCCATGTCCAGTAGGTATGCTTCGTCAATGAGGTTGGTTCCTTTTTTCACTTCGTATTTTAATGATCCTTGGACCCTACCTTTTTCGACTGCATCTTGTGAAGGTCAGTCACATACTGCAATGGCTATGCCACTATAGACATCAAAGATAGTGTATCAGGTTGTCCTTGACTCTTTTTCCGACCCACACCCTATCACCTAATAGAAGAATGAAGATGATCATTTTCTCAAGCCCATATGGGCCACTTCATCGTCTTTCTCACATGATTTCCTCGATGATACTTTACCCTGGGATGAAGAAATCATAGAGGCCATGAATGGTTTTGACAGGCCATGGGATGATATGCACCATTGCTCTTATTTTCTCCCAGAGCTTGCTAGAATTGAACAAGATGATTTTAGATCTACCTTGAGTGAGCTATTCAGTCACATCGTAGTTCCACTTGATACGCATGACATTTATGCCAAAGGAAACATGCCGAGTATCTCTCCTACTGCCACAATTGATATCTCTCTTATTCTTGGTAAGGTTGAAAATGTATACATTGGTGCATATTGTTCACTGGAAGAAATTCTGATCTACACCGAGCTCTTCAAATAATTTAGTGATGTATTTACTTGGTCATCTAAATAAATGCCATGAATCGACCCTCGAATTATCGAACATGAGATTAAAACCTACTCGAATGTTAAACATGTTCGACAACGAATCACATATGTCAATCCTAGGAAGGCCCCTGCTATTAAGGTAGAGGTAGAAAAACTACCTAACGCTAGATTTATCTACTCGGTTCCCTTGAATGAATGGGTATCCAATCCCGTTCCTATGAATAAAAAGAAAGGAACCATCCGTGTATGCATGGATTTTCGAGACCTGAACAAGGCCTGTCCTAAAGACAACTTCCCGACACCCTTCATTGATCAGATTCTCGTTGAGTGTGTGAGAAGTGAAGTTTTTTGTTTTATGGAAGAATTTTCAGAGTGTAATCAAATTCAGATTAAGCCCAAGGACCAACATAACACGACGTTTATTTTTCCTTGGGGTACTTTCACATACTAGAAAATGAATTTCATCCTTAAGAACCCCGAAGAAACCTTCCAACGATCTATGACCTTCGCATTTCATGATCTCAAGCATATAGTTAAAGCCTATCTCGACGATATCGTTGCTCACTCCCATAAGAGAGTGGATCACTCTACCCACCTTCGGATAGTTTTTGAAATATTTCGCCATTACCACATGTGTTTGAACCCTCATAAATGCATCTTTTGCATTAGGTCGGGTTGTATTCTAGGATTATTAGTCTCCAAGACTAGGATCATGGTGGAAACATTAAAGGTCGAGACAATACTTCGATTGCCTCCTCCGTGTACTATTTGTCAGCTTCAAGCTTTATAGGGGAAAGATGTATTTTTACGATGGTTTATAGTAAACTATGTCAATATTACTAAGGGTTTCATGCATCTCTTTAAGAAGGACACTCCTTTTATTTGCGATGAGCGAGCCCAAGAATTATTTGATGCTTTGAAAAAATCCTAGATATCGACACCTTTGTTGAAGTCTATGGATTACAATAGAGATTACTTGATTTATATCACCACGTCTGAAGAGAGATTGGTATGGTGTTGGTTCATGAGAATGAGGAGCTCTATGAGCACATCATTTACTATCTTAGTCGAAACTTAGTCGGCCCTGAACTCAAATATTCCCATGTTGAGAAGCTAGCTTTGGTTGTCGTTCACGTAGTTCAACGATTACAACACTATATATTTCTTTGAAAAACTATTGTGGTTTTCGATGTCAATCCATTGCAATACATCCTTACTAAGCGTATCTTAGGGGGGAAACACAATAAATGGATTGTCATCTTACAATAATTTGATCTCGATTTTGCTTCTGTGAAATCCAAGAAATCGTTAGTTTTTGCAGAGTTAATATCCGACCTCCCTCGGTTAGATGAGGATGTTATTCATGTTGATTCATTTATGTATGAACACATTTCCCTTATCTTTTCATCAAACCCCTGGTATGGAGATATTGTGGTATATCTTCAAATTTTGAAGTTCCCTCAACATCTCTCGAGAGACGACTAACGACGCATATGATACTAAGCTAAGAACTACCTCATCATTGAAATTTTTTTTTATCTCCAAGGAGTAGGCAATATCTTGCATCGTTTCTTGACTCATGAAGAAGTTGAGTCTATTCTAAATGACTACCAGAGTGGGGCTTGTGGTGGTCATCTATCTGGGTTTACAACAACCTATAAAATTTTGCGAGTTGGTAATTTTTTATCATCTATTTTCAAAGATTGTGTCAAAGCGGTTAAGGAGTGTCACCCCTACCAAGTGTTCACTTGGAATATGTGCTCACATCCAACTCCTCTCCATCTAGTCGTTACCTTCGGTCAATTCACCAAGTGGTGGGTGGATTTTGTGGATTTCAACCCAACTTTGGTTGGGGGGCATCAACTCATTATCGTGGTCGTAGACTAATTTACTAAGTGGGCCAAGGCCATGCCTACAGTTAAATACAATGGTAATACTGTTGCATTCTTCGTGTTCAATCAAATTATATCCATGTTCGGAATCCCGAGTGATAATTTCACTGATCATGGTAGTCACTTTCAGAACGAAATGATGAAAGAGTTAGCTTCAAAACTATGGTTTAAAAATGGTCATTCTTCCCCTTACTACCCCCAGGAAAATGGACAAGTAGAGGCCGTGAAAAAGTCTCTCAAGACCATTTTGTAGAAAATTGTCAGCAAGGGCAAATCTGACTCTCATATCATGCTTTATCCAACACTTTGGACATACCGAACCTCAATTAAGACTTCCACCATTTTTTCTTCTTTCCAGTTAGTGCATGGTGTGGAGTCAATCCTAACTATTGAATGTGAAATCCCTTCTCTTATATTGGTATTTACACTCCTACCCGACACTTCCAATCTTGAACAACTCCTCGTATACCTAGAGAGTCTAGATGAGTAGCATCAAGATGCCTACATGACTATCGAAGTGAATAAATGATGTGTCAAGGTCCAATATGATAAGTCTATCTATCCTCGTCAGTATGTTGAGGGTGACTTGGTCCTTCTATATGACCAAGACAAAGAACCACTGGGGACAAGCAAGTTCAAACCCATGTGGCATGGTCCCTATATCGTGCGTCATGTCTTAGAAAAATGATCTTACGAATTAGAATATTTTGAAGGGAATATGTTGGTTGAGCCCAGGAATGGGATCTACTTGAAAAGATATTACGATTGAGTCCCAAGCTTGGGCGTAACTCTTTGTATACTAATGTATTTTAGTGTATATATATTTTCCCCATTTTCATCTTCAACTTGCTTATCGAGTTTTCCCTTGGTTGGTAGATGTAAACAGAGTTTTCAGTATACCTAGTATTCAAATATGGATCCATTCGTCATAGATAGAACTTGGCTTCCATCGCTTAGGTTGTTTACTCACCTGAGGGTCTACTGGTGTCTTCAGGTGGCATTTTCCTAGGGCCATCATTGAATAATGTGGCCAAATATAACATCATTATAGAGTTGTTGGGCGATGGCATTTCACATGGTATTCTCTCTTTAGAAGTTCATCTGGACTCCCAGTTAGTAGTATGTCAATTGAATGACAGTTACCGTGTGCGAGACCCTACTCTACTCTGACGATTCTTACAGGTATAAATTTTGGAATGACATTTTGATTTTATTACTTATCATCACATACCTAGAAGTTCTAATTATGTATCAGATGCATATGCTAATTATGTTTTATATTGGCATTTTTCACATAAATAAAGCAAAGAAAACACTTTCATCAATGTACACATTGTAATATAAGTAAATTCGAAGACCAATGTTTTTTATATATATTTCATCTCTCCAAAATATGGTGTTATAGTACAAAATTGAGGCTCACACCCTCAAAATATATACGTCTAATCAATACAATAATCATGACATCTATGCCTATGGCGGTAGATGTGTGTCATGATATCATACTATGGTGTTTGTGAGATGCCGAAAGAGTCGTACCCAAGCACGGGACACACCTACCACCTACCGTTGCATCGCCTTCGGCAGATCCTCTACCTGAACCATGGGAATCCTTTGTGTCAAATGAGATAGTTTTCCCTGAACGTTTTGAAGCACTCTATCATCATCCCCTCCCATTGTCTCATCCCCCGGTGCCTATGTTGGTGTCGTGGAAGTACGTCCAGCCATCGCGGACCCACATCTATTTCACATACATGTTTAGTTAGTACTTGACATCATCCAAAAATATTTTTGTTTTCTTCTACAAAATAATAAAAAAAAAAATATTAAAAAAAAAATTCATACCTATGTCTCCGTAGGTGGAACCTGGTAGTAACGGCATGTCCGAATCTCCTTTGAAGTCAATCCATGCATAAGGGTAGTCCTCCAGATCCATCACCTGTCGATTCCACTAGAAGAAAAACTCATCGTTTTAGGGTGTTGGTACCCTACCCCCCCTCTTCCACCTCATCACCTCGGTCCACCGTGCCATGACTCAATCTTGAGGTTCATGCAACAATATCGACTCTAGGGCCCAAGCTTGGAACCCACTTGGAGAAAAACTACATAGGATAGACGTGAACCCAAAGTTCCTCTTTCTACCCAATTTGTATTCTATTAGCTGGCTCTTCATGTTGGCCAACAATGAGGTGCACTTGTCATAAACCGTGGGTCTCAATCACTCCAATGAATAGAACATAAGTGGTCTCGATGCTTGATGCAACGAGGATGACCCTGTGATTCATGTCAACATTAGGACAACAATCTTGAGACTTGATTTTTTATTGCTCTGATCGAGAGTTGGCTCCCTACCTTCTTAGTCCCTGCAATGCAATGAGTGCCTATGTAGTTGTCTATGTTCATGCCACTCCCATCTCCATGGGATTTGAGGTTGACCACCTCACCCCAATGTGACAATCTTTTCAAAAATTATATGTCCTCAATTTCAATCCTCAATGGTTTCCCATGAAGGTTGAAGGTCTTCGTATCCGGATCCTAGTAGTTCACTAACATATGGAGCAATCTCACTTGATCCCTCATACCTTTGAGAGCCCAAAAATTATACAACCCACATATTTTTCATGTTATTTGGGCCCCTGGATCTCTCTCCATTGCATCATCCACCTCTTCATGATCACTTTCTCTCCACCCTAGCATCATCCTGCAAGATTACAATCATTTTTTGAGTCAGTAACATTTAAAAAAAACAAATCCATGGACTTGTACGTGAGATACATATTACACAGTCGCGTATAGGGTTCCATATACACTGGATGTTTTGAAAATAGTCATGTATATGCGACCTAATGATCGACATCCTGTGTATACCCTAGTTTCTACGCTGCGCTTTGAAATACTAAAAAAAGGAAACATAATTTCAATTACTAATACACTAGAAATAAAGAGAGGTGCAAGATGAATTACCTGGTCCAAACGGTTGTTAATTCCGTCACTCATGGCTCCTGAATCCACAGTTGAAACTTGGGGGCAATTTTCTCCAAAATGCACTATTTGGGTAAAAAATACAAATGATATAGTAAAATTGGTTGTTTTCAATATTTATAGAAAAAATTTACCCACTTTGCATAGTTTTTTCTAATATTTTGGCCTAGTGGACTAATACGGTAGTGGATGGAGTTGGTTTTGGTGGTTTTATCCATGGATTCTTTCATTTTATCGCACCATGTCGCCCGTTCGTATCTTTGGACAAGTATTTTCATCAACCAGCATATAGGATAGGTCATCATCCTATGACTTCAGCTCATATGCCTTAGGTACAAACCCATTTAATAGTGACATGGAACCTTCTTTCTGCAACTAAAAGTGTTGTTATTGAATGGTAGAGACTTACCAAACATGGGTGCCCTAGTTAGAACCTTTGCGTCATTCGGTGCCCATGCAAAGATTTTTGTCTGTAGGATTGGGAGTCCCTTATAGCCAATATATTAATTTGTGTTTGAACCTCATTTATTACTCATAATCATGCTGACCTATACCTAGCGGGCTTGCCAACAAGTCTGGTTGAAGCTCTTTTCTGACTCTCTCAAAAAGAGAAAAATATTGTCGAGTGAACTTATCTCTTTCACTCTCGTAAATTGGATTTGAAAGGACGTCTATTTGGTGTAATGTTACCCCTTTTTCAAACCAAGTAGACTAAATTTACGAAAATGATTTTTTTTGGTGTTAAGCTGTAATTGCATCTCATTCTCTTGCTTGCAATATTGATCCTATTGTCGGTTCTTGCTTTTGCATTATAAGCTTATCACCTCAACAGTTTGCATCATCAGCCAAGCAGAGCCTTGTTTATATCCTTTGCAGCTTGACACCCTATACTCCAAGAGGAAACATTCCCACGAGTGTCCATATCTTGCATGCACCTCCTTGCATTGAGCATAGGTATGTTCCACTGCTAGAACTAGTTTCTTACTCACAACACTCGTTTCCTCCTCTGAATCATAGCATTCATTTGACTATGAAAAACCAAAAAAAGACGGGCATGAAAAGAATATTATCTTATATTGGCAGCAGTTATGTTTCCTTTGAACATAGCACAAACTTTTGAGCCCACTTGTCATCAAAATTTTGGGTTTAGCATGACCTTAGGAAGCTGAGCTCGTTACTTAGAGTTTATTCCCCCGACTAGTTACTCTTCCAGTCCCTATGGAGAGTTTGATTGGTGCCTCCTACATCACAAAGTTTCATCATTGAGTCTATGTTGTTAGAGCCTTCCATATGTCTCATGCTCTTGTTCAAAGGATGTCTATCTACCTATGTCAACAATTCCTCAGAAATATTGACTTTGCATGTCGGCCATACCCTCAGTGTGTCTTAGAATTACATGAAGTTGTAGTCTTATCGTGCACCCTGGTCCTGCTTTCATTATTGGTAGGTAACCTTGAACCCAAAAATTGACATTTCATCATTGATCGCTGACTGGGGGGTTTCCCTTGTGTTCGAAGGCAATAAATCTATTCACACATTGGGATTTGTTTAGTGTCTTGGATTCCATTAGCCTTATTGGTGGTTTCCTCATATTTTTCAGTAGTTTTCCTTATTGGTTGTTATTCAAAGGGTCTTTTTCGTGTACCACTTGCATCTGGCACACATGAAAGACACACAAGGTCGTTGGTTCGTGAACAAGTTATTCATTTGAATTCCTCCAAATCATCAAGCTCCTTGTTTGTACCTCCTGTTGAATGATGAGAGATGTATTAATTCTCTCCTTTCAGTGGGTCTCCTTCCATCGACTTCAACCCATCTGTTCTGGAAACGAGACCTAGAGTCCTATGAGTACCTAGAGGCTTGCAATTATTAGTGGAAGGTTCTCTCGCCATCAATAGTTGGGAATACATCAATGTCTCCTAATCGATGGATTCTTCAAGTGTTCGACCTCAACACATTTATTCACACTTGCAAGAATGTACTCTATGCCTTGATACCTACTTTCATTATCGGTAGGTTGTATCACGTTTGTTAACGGTATACCTTAATGACAGGTAATCAAACGAAGTCTCATTGTGTTCGACCTCAACTCCTTTATTCACATGATGTAGACTTGCATCTTTGGTGGATTGTGTAGAAGAATTGAAGTGTAATGTCCCCGACCACCCATGTCGGGACACGATACATGAGAGAACACTTTCATTCTCTCCGCGGAACATACTGTAACATACCTAGCATCTAACTGAGCTATGCCACATAAATTTTTTGAACTGCATGCAATTAAAATATATACAGACATAACTCTCGTGAAATATATATAAAACGTAAAATATACATACAGTTATAACCACACATATAATAATCCCATAAAAATAAACATGTAAATAATAATGTAACATGTAAATTTATCGCACAAAAGACACTTATCTTGGTAAGAATATCACCAACTGCATGCAGACCTTCCACGAACATCCCATCCTTATACCTCACTTCTCATCACTCTCAGCAGCGGGTCACCCCCGAGCTAGGACTAAACTCCACCCGGGTAAAGGGATTCCTAACCAGGCTAATGGATCATGGACAATAGGAAAGACTCCATCATAGGTGCCAACTCAAACTAACAGCCTATAGTCCCTCATTCCTCACATGCTTGTCCCACCCAAGGAAGTGTGCCCCTTCTCTGCTCAACAATCCTTCAGCTACCCCACTTCCTTTCCGGGCTTCAGCAAAAGCCGGGTAGGAAGTCTCAGAGCCCTGTAGCTGCAGTTTAGCACCTTCAAGAAATCAATTCCCAACAATTCTCTCACCTAGAGAGAAATTTCTCACGGGCCTGACAACCCACCTCTTCAATATCCCATGGGCCTGATATCTCGTTGATAGGAAAGTTTGACATGCCGTCAACTGGAAGAATAGATCTGGACCGAGGTTGTCTAAATAACCCAAGCCGTTTGGTGTAATCTATTGTGACGGGTTTAATGGCTCCATTATCCAACTAAAACAAAGAAAATAAATAAACTACTTAATGCTAAAAACTATAATAATACATATACTTTAATCTAATTATTTACAAATGTTTTAAACAAAAAGGTAAATATAAACATGTCATTATGAATGGAGTAATTACAAGTTGCAAGTTTGAGTGAATGCCTTGCAAAATCAATGCCTAGTAATTGTTTTCGAAATTAGATAAAGAAAGCACATGTTTTTATATTTTCTGTTTTATAATCACATATCTAAGAAACATAAATAAAACATGATTTGAAATAAGGATAGAGTGATGGTCAAAGCCAATCTAAAACTATCATGTTTCGCTAAGAAATAAAATAACAGAGATTAAATGGAAATAAAGCTAACATGAGATTAGTTTCATACTGTGTCTATGTCTCTGTGCGATCCAAAACTCCAACTGTCTCGCCTATGAGAGAAATCTATGATAGGCTTGTACTAATGCCCCCCGAATAAACTCCAGGTGTTTATTGACAGGTAGGATATAATAACAAAAAAGTAGACATGTATGTCCAATGATCTTATAATTATGAATGATTACAGTAACATAAATCTTAATGTAAAGAATTCATTTTATCAATGAACTAAACATCACACACAAATCATGATATTAAAATTGATATAATGATCACAATGATAACATATGAAACAACAAGTTATAGAAAAAAATTAAAAAGCATTCGATAATATGAAATTTCATATGCTAAAGAAGCTAAAGTTGTGTAACATATCGATATCTCATAATATAAAAATCAAAACATAGATGGAACATTGTCACAGTGGTCTAAAGCGAAAATGTGAAACACTTGTCCATATAGTTCTAAGAATTACATGCCTATAATTTGTTCCAGCCAAAGATGTCTTTTATTTACAAAATGAACAGTATTTAAAGTGACCTGAGATCACATTCTACTATCTCACAGGATAGAGTATGATCTCATAGAATAAAAAAATATTGCAAAAATAGTGGGTTGGGAGCCACTTATAACATAGTTGGTGTTAATCAAAGATAGATCAAAGTTTAAAAAAAAAAACAGAAAAAGAAACTACTAATCATTCAGATGCATAATCGAATATGTTTCCTCCAGATGATCAGCAACAACATCTACTATTTCTTGAAACACAAAACAAATTTAATAAGTTAGAAAATTACTCGTAACTAATTTCTAATTTTTATTTAAAAAGAGACTTGGCTACATAATCAAAGATTCTGTAGCCAGTCTTAGTTTAGCAAACAAAATCAAATTCCAAATCGGCTTATTTTGAATTAGACAACAGAAATGGAATAAAATTGTTTTACCATCAAATGTTAACTAAATAGGGGTTGGGTAGTTCAGAATTTATTATCGCCTTGATGTTGGTCGCATTCTTGATTACTATGTTTCCTGATCTCTTGATACGTTTAGCTTTCCTCTCTGAGTGCACCTTGAGGTCACGATTTTCTTTCCTCAACAAATCATTTTGAGTAGTAAGCGATTTAATTCTGGCCTAAAGGACAGTGATGTCGGTGTAATACTGCTCGATCGAATGGAAATAGACATCACATTGTACAAGTGAGATGGCAGGTCGATGAAGTGCACAGTCAAACAGGGGTGTATTGATCTTACCTCCTATTCGCTTTTGATAGGCCTAATATCGGAGAACCCCTCTTTACCTTTGAGATACGGTGGAAAATTTGTCACAAAATCATAAGGTTCAGTCGGAACGATAACTTTCTTCCTGTAACCTTGAAATTTTGGGTCTTCTAAAACTAGAAAATCTTCCATCTCAGGATCCGAACACTCATCAATCTCGATTGCACCGATCGAGATCAGATGAGTGTCGGATCGGTTCCTCAGCTTCCTTGAAATTTGGGGACCTGGCCTTTTTTTCTTGAACCCTAAGTCTATGCACTTCTCTGTTGTTCCTTTGTGAGGTTTCTTGACATCCAGATTAATAATAATGTTTAGGCCAGCATCAATTCCATGTACAAGAGGATCAATTACCTTCAATTCAACAGTCTCTTGCTCAGAAAATCCTCTAGGTGAAGACTTACTTGGCATCTGTGCGTCTAGAGGGTTTTTGTCGGTAAAGTCTGGTCTATCGATTGCAATACCAAACTAGTATTTAATCAGTGGCTCATCTAAGTTAGGGTTTACTGTAGGAACAATCTGGGAAAAACCATTCCTTATCAAAAAATTATCCCAATAGTCACCTACGGTTGACAAGTGATGCATCAAAAAAATCTTAACCAATCCTTGATGGAACAGGCTTGAATCAACACTTTGTCTTTTATATCTTTTTGACATTTTATAGAGACTTCTCATAAATAAAATGGCATATCTAAATTGAAATCAATGAAATGCATGAGCAACCAGATATGGTAGAGGAAGACCAATCTGTATCGACCCTCGCACGTCACAAACTAGTTGAGGATTAAGAACATGTTATGCCACCTAGGTTTAACCAGGGAGATAGAAATACATTTTTCACAATATTTGATCTTTCAGGATGTCATAAACATGCTCCACTGGACTCGTTCAATTCGAGCATTTTTGAACCATTTTTCACCCTTCAATGGACGCCCTATTGCTTCACTCACAAACCCCTTGGTCAACTCTAACTGTGTGTCCCCAATTTTTTCTCTGCAACCATCAAAGGTTTGGGTGAAAGCCTTCACCACCTGAAGGTTATAGCCTTCAAATATTTTAAGGAAAACATCCTTGCCGAGGCTATGGACGCCTGCCGACAGAAGTGGCCCTGTCAACAGTATTGGAGGCGGTTGCCTAAAACATCGTTTTGCTCGTAATCTAGATTTGATACTAGATTACATTTTTGACAGAAACACATCTGATGTTGGACTATGTTATTTCCTAAGTTTTGATTTGAATGCTTGATTTATTGTCAATTGCTTCTCAAATATTCATTTTTCTGATTCATCCTAACATGAAATTTCAGTGATGCAGAGATAACTTCTTCGCCTAGTATGTTTCCATTGTTGGCAGCATTACATCATTTTTTATTTTGTACACGATTGAAAGAATTTGCATTTTTCTGTAGCTGCCATCAACCCGTCTATAAACATGTTTCTGGGTTTATTATGAATGATTGGGTTAAAGCCCACTTCATTAATTTTTATTGTTGCACTTTCGTGTTGTTTTATGTTTGATTCATGACTGTAAGCATGAATCGAACATAAAACCTAGCTTGGTGTTATAATTTTGTGTACCTTGGGGTGCATCTTTTTAAAGGTCACCATACTTACATGAAATCCAAATCTAATGTTTGAGTGACCTATTTACGATGTTTTGGTTTTAATATGGTTTAAATATAGTTTGATAGTTTGTGTTCGATTTGTGAAGAGCCTTTGATACATTTTATAGTCCTCTCGCGAATTGAATGGTCATACCAATAGTCATACAAATGAATGCATACCCGATGTACTCGCGTCCTTACCTCACCTTGCTGGCTTAACATATTAATGACCCATTCATTACATGCATAGGGTTTCAATACTCTGTATGTTTGGCTCCCATCACAGGGAATGGTAAAGATCGCAATGAAACCCCTGGTTTACTCCCACTATCTATGCTATGATAACACACAAGATATGTTTTGTTTTGTGTCTCCACTCACCATTCAGACTTATTTCTGCTGCTCCCATGATTCAAACCTAAGACTATCCAGAGTCATCCATTGTTCCTTTTGGTTATATTTGTCATGGCGCATGTCTTTCGCCTGGAGACAAATGGATGCCAGGATTTAATTTCTCACGATGATGCAATTGAGGATCTTAAAAGCCATGGCTGGGATGGTTTCCTTAAAATATTTGAAGGCTATAACCTTCAGGTGGCAAAGGATTTCGTGCAGACCTTCGATGGTTTTAGAGAAAAAATTGGGGACACACAGTTAGAGTTGACCGAGGGGTTTGTGAGTGAAGCAATAGGGCTTCCATCGAAGGGTGAAAAATGGTTCAAAAATGCCCGAATTGAAGGAGTCCTATGGACCTTGTTTATGACATCCTGAAAGATCAACTGTTGTGAAAAAGGTATTTCTATATCCCTTGTTAAACCTAGGTGGCATAGCCTGTTATTAATCCTCAAGTAGTTCATGACATGTGAGGGTCGATACGGATTGGTCTTCCTCTACCATATCCGGTTACTCATGCATTTCATTGGTTTCAATTTAGATATGCCATTTTATTTGTTGAGAAGTCTCTATAAAATGTCGAAAATATATAAAAGACAAAGTGTTGATTCAAGCCTATTCCATCACAGATTGGTTAAGATTTTGTTGATGCATCACTTGTCAACCGTTGGTGACTGTTGGGATATTTTTTTGATAAGGAATGGTTTTGCTCAGACTGTTCCTATAATAAACCCTAACTTAGACGAGCCACTGATTAAAGACCAGTTCAGTATTGCAATCAATAGACTAGACTTTACCGACATAAACCCTCTAGATGCAAGGATGCCAAGTAAGTCTTCACCTACATGATTTTCTGAGCAAGATACTGTTGAATTGAAGGTAATTGACCCTCTTGTACCTGGAATTGATGCTAGCATGAACTATATTAATAATCCAGATGTCGAGAAACCTCGCAAAGGAAAAAAAAAGAAGTGCAATGACTTAGGGTTCAAGAACAAAAGGGTAGGTCGCAAAATTTCAAGGAAGCTAAGGAACCGATCCGACACTCATTTGAGCTTGATCAGTCTGATCGAGATCGATGTGTGTTCGGATCCTAAGATCGAAGATTTTCTAGTTTTAGAAGACCCAAAATTTCAGGGTTACAGGAAGAAAGTTATCATTCCGACTGAACCTTATGATTTTGTGACAAATTTGCTACCGTGCCTCAAAGGTAAAGAGGGGTTCTCCGGTATTAGGCCTGATCAAAAGCAAATAGTAGGTAATATCGATACACCCATGTTTGACTATGAACTTCATCAACCTACCATCTCTCCTATACAGTGTGATGTTTGTTTCCATTGAATCGAGCAATATTACACCGACATACCTGTCCTTCAGGCCAGAATTAAATCGCTTACTGCTCAAAATGATTTGTTGAGGCAAGAAAATTGGGACCTCAAGGCACACTTAGAGAGGAAAGCTAAACATATCAAGATATCAGGAAACATAGTAATCAAGAATGCGACCAACATCAAGGCGATAATAAATTTTGAACTACTTGACCCCTCTTTAGTTAACATTTAATGGTAAAACAATTTTATTCCATTTCTATTGTCTAATTCAAAATAATTCGATTTGGAATTTGATTTTGTTTGATAAACTAAGACTGGCTACAGAATCTTCGATTCTGTAGCCAAGTCTCTTTTTAAATAAAAATTAGAAATTGATTATGAGTAATTTTCTAACTTATTAAATTTGTTTTGTGTTTCAGGAAATAGTAGATGTTGTTGTTGATCATCTGGAGGAAACATATTCGATTATGCATCTGAATGATTAGTAGTTTCGTTTTCTGTTTGTTTTGTAAAAACTTTGATCTATCTTTGATTAAAACCAAGTCTGTTATAAGTGGCTCCCAACCCACTATTTTTGCAATATTTTTTGATTCTATGAGATCCTACTCTATCCTGTGAGATAGTAGAATGTGAACTCAGGTCACTTTAAATACTATTCGTTTCTTAAGTAAAAGACATCTTTGGCTGGAATAGATTATAGGCATGTAATTCTAAGAACTATATGAACAAGTGTTTCGCATTTTGGCTTTAGACCACTGTGACATTGTTCCATCTATGTTTTGACTTTTATATTATGAGATATTGATATGTTACACAACTTTAGTTTCTTTAGCATATGACATTTCATATTATCAAATGCTTTTTAAATGTTGTTTATAACTTGATGTTTCATATGTTATCACTGTGATCATTATATCAATTTTAATATCATGATTTGCATGTGATATTTAGTTGATTGATAAAGTGAATGCTTTACATTAAGATTTCCATTACTGTAATCATTCATAATTATAATATCGTTGGACATACATGTCTACTTTTATGTTCTTATATCCTAGTTGTCAATAAACACCTAGAGTTTATTCGGGAGGAATTAGTACAAGTATGTCATAGATTTCTCTCACAGGGAAGACAATTGGAGTTTTGGATCGCACAAAGACATAGAAACAGTATGAAACTAATCTCATGTTAGCTTTATTTCCATTTAATCTCTATTATTTTATTTCTTAGTGAAACATGACAGTTTTAGATTAGCTTTGACCATCACTCTATCCTTGTTTCAAATCATTTTTTATTTATGTTTATTAGATATGTGATAATAAAACATAAAATATAAAAACATGTGTTTTCTTTATCTACTTTCGAAAACAATTCCCAGACATTGATTTTGCAAGGCATTCACTCAAACTTGCAACTTGTAATTACTCTGTTCATAATGACATGTTCATATTGACCTTTCTATTTAAAACATTTGTAAATAATTAGATTAAAGTATATGTATTATTATAGTTTTTAGCATTAAGTAGTTTATTTATTTTCTTTGTTTTAATTGGCTAACAGAGCCATTAAACCCGTTAGAATAGATTACACCAAACGGCTTGGGTTATTTAGACAACCCTAATCCATATCTATTCTTCCAGTTGACAGCATGTCAAATTTTCTCGTCAACAAATGGCACTAGAAGGAGGGTTGAATTCAATTGATGACATGTGGAGGTCGTAAGACTCCCCCCCCCCCACATACTCGCTCCCCTGTTGTAACGTGTAGTCGCTCAGACAATAACATTACACTTGAAACAGCAACTACCTCAAATGATAACCCTAAGATTCTCGTTGAACCAGTACCACTAGTTCCTTAAGGGGTTGACGTCCAAGAAATTGTTCGTCAGTCACTCATAAGGATGCATAGTGCCTTAGCCCGTATCAGACTGTTAAGAACCAAATATCAATATAGCATAGAAAAACCTCAGAATAAGTATTGAATGCCTTGAAAAAGAGAGAAATTCAGATAATAAGCCTCTTTGAGGGGGAAACCTCCTTATGCCCACATAAATGTACAATTACAAGATGATTCCAAATGAAAATGTCTCCTTGGTATATATAGGAGACTAGGAGGTATAATTAAAATTAATGGACTAAAGCCGACATAAATAAAATAACATTACTAATGTAATATGCCCAATTAAGGGGTAATGAGCCATTATTTAGGGCTTAACATGCCACTCCCCTTGAGACAATTGTTGTCCGCAATGCTTGAGTAACTCTGGATGCTTCTGTATAAAAGACTCATCTTCCCAAATGGACTCTTTAGCTGGTAGTTTTCTCCATTTAATGAGATACTCTGAAATGGATCTATTCCTCAGCTGGAGAAATCTTGTGTCAGTGATGGCTTTAGGCTCCAATATGATTTTTCCTTCCTTGTCAATTTCTGGCAATATAGTTTGAACTGGGATCTTGTCACCTATAGCCTTCTTTAAGCATGAAACATGGAAAACTGGGTGTACTCAAGAAGATGTAGGCAACTCCAATTTGTATGCCATAGTACCAATCTTTTGCAACACCTTATAAGGGTCAGAGTACTTTGGTGATAATTTATTATCTTTCTTTGCTTGCTTGAGCGACATCTGTTTGTATGGTTGTAGTCTTAAAAACACCCAATCTCCTACTTCAAAACTTCTTTCACTACGATATTGATCTGCTTGTTGTTTCATGTGATTATGTGCCATGGTTAGGTTGTCCTTTAATATTTGGAGAACTTGTTGTTGATACTCGATGTGATCTTCCACTACTTGAACCTTAGATTTTTATTTTAGAGAAGAAGTGATGGAAGGAGGGTGGTATCCATAGAGTGCCATAAATGGTGTCATTTTTGTTGCAGTATGAAAGGAAGTGTTATACCACCATTCTGTCGAGGGTAACCATTTGAACCATTGTGTTTGTTTATCTGAGACAAAGAAACAAAGGTAGTCTTCCAAACATTTGTTCACTATCTCAATTTGTCCATCAGATTGAGGATGATAGGATGATTTATGAGCCAATTGAGTACCCAAACAAGAAAATAATTCTGTCAAAAAATGTCCAGTGAAGATGGGATCTCTATCACTTACAATAATCTTTGGGCTGCCATGTAGCTTTTGAATTGTCTCCGTGAATGTGGTGGCAACTGTACTGGATTTGAAGGGATGAGAGAGTGCACAAAAGTGTGTGTACTTGGTCAGTCTATCAACAATCACCATGATGACACTCTTTCCTTCAGACTTCGGTAACCCTGTGACGAAATCCATGGAAACCTCCTCCCAACGCTGACTTGGGATGGCTAATGGTTGTAAAAGACCCGGGGTATTAATTGTTTCCACCTTATTTTGTTGGAAAACCAAAAATTCTTCCAAAAACATTTGAACAACGGTTTTAAGGCCGTCCCAAAAAAATTCCTTCTTGACCATATGGTAGGTTTTCAAAAATCCTGAGTGCCCTCCTACTGGAGAGGTGTGCAATTCCATAGTACCTTTTGTTTGAGTTGGGCGTTCTTACTTAAATATAACCAATCTTTGTACCATAGTGAATCATTTTTCCATGTAAATGTATCTGATGCACTGGAATCTTGTTGCAACCTTTGAATGAGAGTCCACACTTTTTCAACATTCTTCCATTCATCCCTTGTTTCTATTATCCAATCAGGTTGGATGATCGAGATAGCATAGAGAAAGGCCTCAATATCTTCATCCTTTCTTGAGAGTGCATCTGCCACAACATTTTGCTTCCCTTTTTTATAGACGATTTCAAAATCATAACCCAATATCTTGGTTACCCATTTTTGTTGTTCTTCTTAAGATAGTCTTTGTTCCAAGAAGTATTTAAGACTATAATGATTTGTTTTGACCTTGAAGTGCCTACCTATTAGGTAAGGACGCCATTTCTTCAATGCATGTAGTATTTCCATCATTTCCTTCTCATAAATGGGTTTGTGTAAGTCCTTTCCCTTGAGTGTTCAACTTTCAAAAGCCAGGGGCCTTCCTTCTTGCATTAGGACAACACCAATTCCATTTCCTAAGGCATCACATTCCACAATAAAGGTTTTTTGTGAATTCTGGAGTGGTCAAGACAAGAGCTTTGCACATCACCTCTTTAATTTGTTCAAAAGCTTTAGTTGCCTCTGGAGTCCATGAAAATGCATCCTTCTTAGTTAGTGTCATTAAAGGTGTTACTATTCTTCCATAGTGCCGAACAAACTTGCGGTAGTAACCTGTCAAACCCAAAAATCCTCTAAGATTCTTTAATGTTTTGGGAATAGGCCAGTCCATCATGGCCTTAATCTTGTTAGGGTCTACCTTGACACCTTCATGAGATACAATATGACCTAGATATTCTACCTCCTTTACTCCAAACAAACATTTGGATGGTTTGGCA
The DNA here is from genome assembly GCA_032191745.1 of Picea mariana. Taxonomy (NCBI): domain Eukaryota; kingdom Viridiplantae; phylum Streptophyta; class Pinopsida; order Pinales; family Pinaceae; genus Picea; species Picea mariana. Next base: position 344,821 of record JASDQU010101117.1, read on the forward strand.
TATAGTTGTTGCTCTTTTAGTAGTTGTAGCACCTTGTCAACATGTCACACATGATCTTCCCAAGAATTTCTATAGATTAGTATATCATCAAAAAACACTAACACAAAATTTCGAAGGAAGGGCTTGAAAATGGAATCCATCAACCCTTGGAATGTGGAAGGTGCATTTGTAAGGCCAAAAGGCATGACCAAAAATTCATAATGGCCTTCATGATTTCATAATGCTTTTTTTGGGAATCGGGATATCTTCTTCCTTCATTCTAATCTAGTGATACCCTGAACAAAGATCCAACTTTGTAAAATAGATTTCTACATGTAGTTCATCTAACAATTCATCAATGACGGGAATTGGAAACTTATCTTTAATAGTGATCTTTTTGAGCTCTCTATAATCTAGACACATACACCATGAGACATATTTCTTGAATACCATTACCACCGGTGCAGAGTAAGAACTTTGGCTAGGTCTAATAATGCCAACCTCTAACATTTCTTCAACCATGCGCTCAATTTCACTCTTCTAGGCATAAGGGTATCTGTATGGCCTGATGTTAGGAGGAACACTCCCAGAAATTAGGTGAATATCATGATCATGATTTCGATTGGGTGGAAGGCCTTTGGGAATATCTTTAAATACTTTGGAATGATTATCAATGATCCCTTGGAGATCTAGAGGAATAGAAGGCTTAGATGTTTGACCATCTAGTGAGCATAGTTGTGCAATAACACCTTGATGCCACTTTTTCAATAATTTTTTCATGCCATTAGAGCTTATCACCTTACAGGGTTTCCCTGTGATACCTCTTAACTCAATTTCTTTTCCTTCCAATCAAAATTTCATGAAAAGTTCTTGAAAATTAAAAGCCAATGTTCCTAATGATTGTAACCATTGGATTCCTAGTACAACATCAACACCACCCATGGGTATAGAAATCATTGGACTATTAATTACATATTCCCCCATAGTAATATTGATCTTATTGCATTTTCCTAAGAAATTGATAGTTCTTCCATCTGCAATCATTACTTGAAACTCTGGCGTTGGATATACAAAGAAATTGAGAGCTTTGGCTAATTTATAGTGAATGAAATTATGAGTACTGCCATAATCAATTAGGACTATTACCTTTTTCTTTTTGATATATCCTTTGATCTTGAGGGTTTGAGGAGTGATAATTCTATCCAATGCATTACACGATATCGTGGGAGTCAACTCTTCAGATGAAATTGCTTCTACGCTTTCATCTTGAGATGGTTCTTGTTCTTTTTCTTCTTCCTCTTCACAATCTACGTAGAATAATTTCTTCTCACCACACTTATGTCCCTTACTGTACTTGCTGTCACAATTAAAGCATAAACCTTTTTCTTTTCTTTCCTCCAATTGTTGAGGTGTCAACTTTGTAGGTTGAGATGTTTTAGAAGAAGGAGCATTATTCTCTCTATAGCTATCAGGATTGGTCCTTCTAGTAGCCATAGCCATATTTTTACTTTCAACATTTCTTGCCACCCTAAATGCATTCTCCAATGATTTGGGTTCCCAAAGGAGAACCTAATGTTGAATGCTATCCTTTAAAGTTCCTATGAATACATCAATCAAGTGCTCATCTGGAATATCTGTGACCTTTATATTCAATCTTTGGAAGTTCTCAATGTGCTCTGTAACTAAACCCTTTTGCTTGAGATTTATCAATTGGCTAAAAAAGGTATTGCTCCTTGTATCCTCATAGTGTGCTATCATTTCTTCCGTGAAAATTGTCCAAGTGACGAGTGATTTGAGAGAACAAAACCATCAATAACATACAAATTGATTGGGTTCTGAATATAAAGAAGCAATTTGTACCTTTTGTGTATGTGGCACATTATGTAGATCAAAGAATTACTCCATCTGAAGTATCCATGTGATTGGGTCCTTGCCATCAAACTTCTTCATATCGATCTTACGAACGTGGTTGGTCTTCAACCTAAAGTTGGAGTTTCTCCATTCTTGATTGACCTTCCTTTTGTCCTCATCATGAATTTCATGGGATACATTTTCACTTTTAGGTGTCCTCTCTATTAGGAAATTTTTCAATCCTTCCATGATCTCCCCTTTTAAACCCTCTGTCATCTCTTGTAGTTCATCTTTTGTTACTGTCTTATTTTGTAAATCATTTATGTCCCTATGCATTTATCCACTTTCATAAAGAGTCCATGTAGGATTTTCTAGAGGATTATTTGGTGTAGAGGTTCCCTTTTTGGGTGGCATGTTGGCCAAGTATCACTTTTGAACCTTGATTTTGAGGTGGTTCTGCTAGAAAATATTTCTTCTGATGTATCTCCAAAGTTTCGGTCCTTATGGGTATGAAACTTTATTTTTTGTAGTTCACTGATATTTCTTCTCTACAATGCCACAGTTTTGATCAAAATTTGATGTACCAAGTGGAATTTATGGTAACTTCCCCACAACTTGATGATTTTTGGCCTTAACAGGAGATCTCACCTGTATAGCATGCCCCACACACAATAATTGATATAAAATTATGAAACCCATACCAAAAATACTACAGACTGTCCACTATCCAATGCAACCAGTCTCACTCAATTTGGATACTCTACAAAGAAGTTATGATTCTTTTTCCTGGAACACCTTCTTGAGACTAGTCAATAGGACTAGTCAGATACCCTATCTTCCACAGGTTGTATATAAAAATGTAATATGACCCAGAAGATGAACGTTTTACCACAGATACCTTACTAATTTCTGTGAATAGTATCTAGAGTTTAGGGTACTGAAACATTACAGAAAAAATTTTATAGCGAAAATTCCGCAATGACTTAGTTCAAGATGATTCCAGAACCCTATCTTGCACAGGTTGTATCTCCAAAAGTATAATGCCTCAGGAGATGAAATTTTAACCTAACATACCTTGATCCATATACTAAATATACTCCAAGCCGTTCCTTCTGAAACGTTTTAGAAAAAAAGTTATAGCAAAATTCCAATGTGTCTCAGATGTAGCAGTGAAACCCCAAGACCTTGAGCTCTGATACCATATGTTAAGAAGCAAATATCAATATAGCATAGAAAAACCTCAGAATAAGTACTCAATGCCTTGAAAAAGAGATAAATTCATATAATAAGCCTCTTCGAGGGGGAAACCTCCTTATGTCCACATAAATGTAAAATTACAAGATGATTCCAAATGAAAATGTCTCCTTGGTATATATAGGAGACTAGGAGGTATAATTACAACTAATGGACTAAATATGACATAAATAAAATAACATTACTAATGTAATATGCCCCAATTAAGGGGTAATGAGCCATTATGTAGGTCTTAACATAGACAATCTGGTAGGCCAGTTAATCAACCCCTATATTTCTCGGATAACTGAGAACAACTTGAAGGCACTGGTCTACTCCTAAATCCTTTAGGTGATAATACCAATGATCTTATTGAAACACCTGCTCTTGGAGGGGAGGATATGGTATCCCACCTTCCCCACCTGGTTCATCTCCATCCTCTTCAGGAGGAGAATCATCTAACGAAGGCAATTCCTCATCTAAATCATCTCAGCCTTCGGCACCACCAACACCCATGGAAAACAAAAATAATCCTACCAAACCTTGGCTCGATCAAGATGTCATGGTTGTACCTAGACCGCAACATCCATTACCGAAACACCCAAAGAAATGGTTGCCTAAATTTGATCCAGTTTCTAAACAATATGTTGAGGATCACATAAAAAAGTTTATGTTGGCCATTAGACTCCGAAATGTAGAGCACGAAGATGTAGTATGTAGACTCTTTCCTTATACATTTTAGGGCAATGCCTCCACATGGTATTTTTCCCAACAGCTCCAAACCATTGTCTCTTGGGACAAATTTGAAACATGTTTCTTAGAGAAGTTTGGAGATGATAAATCTCCTGAAGTCTTGGTTATGGATCTCTCTAGTCTAAAAATTAATCCTAAGGAAAAAGTAAAATATTTTAACCATAGATTTCTTACTTTAAAGAATAAAATTCCTGAATATTCAATGCCTGTAGAAATTCTAATTGTCACATATTACGCTAAATCTTTGCACAACAATATCCCCATATGGGTCAAAAGGTCTAAAAATAACACTTTGTTAAGATCCTTTGAGGAGGCGATTCAAATTGAAAAGGATATATTAAGATTAAAAGACAATATTAGCAGTGAAGCCAAAACAACTTCATCTAAGAAGAAAGTAGAAATCCTTACTAGACCGCCTCAATTTAAAAATCAACAAGAAAATATAGATTTAGAAAGCTTGCAAAAAGCCTTCCAAAAACTATCCAATCAAATCGTTGACTTAAAGAGATCAGTCGATGAGGCTTCAACGAGCAAAGGAAGTTTTAAACCTCCTTTCAGAAAACCTTTTCCTCCCAACCGACCGAACCCGACCATTGAAGGTCTGAATTTTGAAATTTTACAGTACACTTTGCAAACCATTTTAGAAGCACATGATAATTATGCTTCTGCCCCTCCCAAAAATTCTGAAGACATAGTTGAGGAAGAAGAACCAGAAGAAGAACCGGAAGAAGAGGAGTCATCTCCCAATATCTTCGGTCACTTCTTGGATAGTATCTTCCAAGAAAATTTCGAAATTGTTCACCCCTACAACACAAGAAGCAAAACAAAAAACAAACCTCCTTCTGAAGTCAGTAAAAATGTGTTTCCAAAACAGCCAAAGCAAGCTGAAACTAAATAGAACTTAGAAGATCTAGTTTTAGAATACAATTTAATTGAAGATCTAAAAAAACTGAGAGCTAATATTTATGTTTTCGAACTATTGAAATTTCCCCTGATTTTGCAGAAAATGCTTCAGAATATCGTTGAAAATAGCACAAACAACAATCCTAGCAATAAGAAATCAACAAAAAGTGGCTCAAATACAGCCAAACAAATCCCAACTAAAGCAACATCTGAACTTCTGGATAAAACGAATTTAGCAGGAAAAATTATAGGAAATGTAGATAAAACTGTTTTACGGACAACAACTAAAATACAGTTGAATTCCGCTGTTAACACTTGAAAAAATGTCCCTCCCTTTTTGTTAACCTTTGAAATTTTCAATAGAAATGTACATAATTGCATGGTCGATTCTAGTGCATCATCAAACATGATGCCTCTCTCTGTTTGTCAAAAAATTAATGCAAAAGTCAAACCTTCTGATCTCAAAATCATTCAGTTGGATCGAACAAACGTTAAAGTAATTGGTGAGCTTAAAAATGTACTAATTAGACTATCATCCAATCCAAAAGTTCATCAGATAATTGGTATTATTTTTGTCGATATCCCCGAAGTTTACAGTTTTTTTTTAAGCAGGGACTGGTCCGAGCAGCTACATGGCTACTTTGTTATAGATTGGTCTCATTTGTGGTTGTCCGAAAATGGACAGCCCAATAGAATCAGGATAAACAGAGAACGCTATATTAAACACACTGTTATGGATCTAAATGATGCAACCGAACCTTTCACTTCATCTGCTAATTCATTTGAAATGCAGGGAATGAATACCTTCTTTGGTAACTTCATGACCAAAATTTCTCCTATCAATGATCCTGGGCAGCAATTTGAAGTTATGACCTATACTCAGACATCATCCTTGCCAAGTGTGTCAAACACTACTAACGAAGCTCAAATATGGTCATTGTACTTTGATGGATCCAAATCCAAATAAGAAGCCGGTGCATGATGTGTACTCATCGATCCTGCAGGTAATATGACTTTTATTTCCTGTCAGCTACAGTTCGAGTGCACTAATAACACTGCCGAATACGAAGCACTTCTACAAGGGCTTAGGAAATATTTGGATATGGATGTATAGAATTTAATGGTATTTGGTGATTCAGAAATCATGGTTAGGTAGGTAAGAAACTCCATACATTGCTTATCACCGCATCTGAACAGCTACCAAAATGAGGTATGGAGTTTAATGAAAACATTTTTAGCATTTAACATAAATTCCATTCCTAGAATCAGTAATATGGAGGCTGATTTATTGGCTAATGTTGCTTCTAAACTATTGCCCATAGAAGGTCTTTCTACTAATGTGTTTTTGATTGAATTGTTGTTCAGGTCATCGATTCCAAATAACATCACCAACTGGAGAGTGTTCGACGATGACCAACAGATCATCAACTTCTTGCATATGGAAGACACCTTCCAAGGTGCAGTCATTGATGAAGGCACTCACGATGAGAACCTTTGAAACTCCACGGTAATATCAGATCCTAGATCTCCTAAATCGACATTTGATCTGTTAAACTCTATCCCCATATCTGTTGTAAGACTAGATAAAGTTTATGACTTGCATGATAAATTTAGAGGGGAAGTTAATTGTAAAACGAACAATTCTTCTTTGATTTATGAGTGGTTAATTTAGAAACAAAGGACAATCCTCAAAATATTAATCTGGGAATGGGATGCTCTGAACAAGAACGATATTCTTTCATAAAATTGTTTAAAGAATTTAAAGACGTTTTTGCTTGGACCTATGATGACTTGAAAACATTTGACGCTAACATCATACAACATGTCATCCCCATGAAACCCCAAACTCAGCCTTTTCAACAGAAATTGAGGAAGATGCACCCTAAATTAGAACCCACCATTAAAAAAGAGGTGAATAAATTACTAACTGCAAAAATAATTTTCCCGGTAAGGCACACATAGTGGGTGTCTAATCTAGTTTCTGTAAGGAAGAAAAGTGGTGAAATTTGACTCTGTGTTGATTTTCGAAACCTAAACCGAGCATATAATAAACAAAACTACCTCGTTCCTCCAATGGAACAAATTTTACAACAGGTGTCTGGTTCCAAGAGACTATCTTTGTTATATAGCTTTTCAGGATACAACTAGGTCCTCATGTCTCCCTCAGATCAGTTTAAAACCACTTTTCGTACCCCATGGGGCACTTATGCCTACAAGAAAATTCCTTTTCGACTAATTAATGTTGGTGCCACTTTTCAGAGAGCAATGGACATTGATTTCCATGGCCTCATAAACCAATCAGTCGTGTTCTATCTTGATGACGTCACTTTCTTCTCTAAAAACAAGAAAGTTCACTTGTCTCACCTCAGGGTTGTCCTAGAATGATGCTGCAAGTATGGCATATCTCTCAACCCTAAGAAATCGGTCTTTGCAGTAGAACAAGGAAATCTACTTGGGTTTATAGTGTCTAAAGATGGAATGATTATTGACCCTAAAAGAACCCAAGCTATTTCTAAACTCTCCCCTCCCTCTTCCAAAAAATCCACACAATCCTTTTTGGGCAAGATTAATTTTGTTAGAAGATTTGTCCCAAGTTTCTTGGAAATGGTAAGACCATTATAGAATTTAATTAAAAAGGATGTTTTGTACCATTGGGGACCGCAAGAAAGTCAAGATTTTGACTCCATTAGAAAAGAAATAGTATAAGCTCCTTCCTTGATGAGTCCTGATTTTTCTCAGGACTTCACTCTTTACACTTTTGCGTCTGACCGATCTTATGCTGTTGTGTTAACGCAGAAAAACATTGAAAGCAATGAGATACCTATTGCCTTCATGAGATCAGTATTCAAAGGAGTGGAGCTTAACTACCCAACTGTAGATCAACATGCATATGTTTTTTTTAAAGCAGTGAAACACTTCCGGTCATACCTGCTGAAATCTAGAACCAAAGTTATTGTTCCTTACCCAGCAGTGAGAAACCTGTTAGTACAAAAAGAACTGGGTGAGAAAAGGGAAAATTTGATGACATCGTTACAGGAATATGACATCAAAATAACCCCTGCATAGATTGTTAGAGGGCAGGGCCTGTGTAAACTAGTGGTTGATTCAGTTAAAGAACAAGAAGGTCAAATCAACATCTTAACTATAAATCAGCATAACCAAAAACAAATCAGTTGTGCACAAGTTGTTGCTAACTCTTGGTATGAGAACATTAAATTTTATTTGACACATGGATCAACTCCTCGCTATCTTGATCCTAAAAACAAAAGAGCACTCAGATTAAAATCTGGATCTTTCCAGTTAATTAATGATGTATTATTTCGAAAGAACTTTGATGGTGTTCTTATGCGTTGTTTAGAAAAGGAAGAAGTGGAGAAAGTGTTATCGGAACTTCATGTAGGTGAAGCTGGTGGTCACTTCGGTGGAGACACCACTTCTCACAAAGTGTTAAGAGTTGGGTACTATTGGCCCACTTTGTTTAAATATGCCCATGTGATGTGTCGTAAATGCATAATCTGCCAGAAGGATGTAGGAAGGGTGAAAAAGGCAACATTTCCTTTGCATCTTGTCATTGTAGATTCCCCTTTTCAGCAGTGGGGTCTTGAAATCATAGGACCAATTAACCCTTCTTCTTCAAAGCAGCACAAGTATATCATTACAGCAACGGATTATTTCACCAGATGGTCCGAAGCTACACCTTTGAAAGTGGTGAATACAAATCAGGTAGTATCTTTTCTCAACTCTCATATCATCACCCGATTCGGCATTCCTGAATCTTTGGTCTTTGATAATGCCTTTTAATTTTCATCCCTCGATATGAACGTCTTTTCCTTGGAAAAAGGGATTAAACTGAAATATTATGCCATCTACTACCCTCAAGGAAATGGTTTAGCAGAATCAACAAACAAAAATTTAATCAAGACCATTAAGAGGACAGTTTCAGAGAATCATAAGAACTGGCACAATGCATTGTATAATGCACTTTGGGCTAATAGAGTTACACCAAAAGCCTCTATTGGTAATTCCCCTTTCTTTCTCGTCTACTGAAGAGAAGCAATTCTTCCTCCACATGTTTTACTTCCCTCTCTACAATTGTTGCAGAAAGTTCAAGAAGAAGAGTGCCCTCCTTCTAGCGCCATTTTTGACGGGAAAATTTGACATTCCGTCAACTGGAAGAATAGATCCAGACCGGAGTTGTCTAAATAACCCAAGCCGTTTGGTGTAATCTATTCTGACGGGTTTAATGGCTCCGTTAGCCAACTAAAACAAAGAAAATAAATAAACTACTTAATGCTAAAAACTATAATAATACATATACTTTAATATAATTATTTACAAATGTTTTAAACAGAAAGGTAAATATGAACATGTCATTATGAACAAAGTAATTACAAGTTGCAAGTTTGAGTGAATGCCTTTCAAAATCAATGTCTGGTAATTTTTTTCGAAAGTAGATAAAGAAAGCATATGTATTTATATTTTCTATTTTATAATCACATATCTAAGAAACATAAATAAAACATGATTTGAAACAAGGATAGAGTAATGGTCAAAGCCAATCTAAAACTATCATGTTTTGCTAAGAAATAAAATAACAGATATTAAATGGAAATAAACCTAACCTAAGATTAGTTTCATACTGTGTCTATGCCTCTGTGTGATCCAAAACTCCAACTGTCTCACCTGTGAGAGAAATCTATGATAGGCTTGTACTAATGCCTCTCGAATAAACTCCAAGTGTTTATTAACAACTAGGATATAAGAACACAAAAGTAGACATGTATTTCCAATGATCTTATAATTATGAATGATTACAGTAACAAAAATCTTAATGTAAAGCATTCATTTTATCAATCAACTAAATGTCACATTCAAATCATGATATTAAAATTGATATAATGATCACAGGGATAACATATGAAACAACAATTTATAGACAAAATTTAAAAAACATTCGATAATATGAAATGTCATATGCTAAAGAAGCTAAAGTTGTGTAACATATCAATATCTCATAATATAAAAGTCAAAACATAGATGGAACAATGTCACAGTGGTCTAAAGCCAAAATGCGAAACACTTGTCCATATAGTTCTGAGAATTACATGCTTATAATCTGTTCCAGCCAAATATGTCTTTTACTTACAAAATGAACAGTATTTAAAGTGACCTGAGATCACATTCTACTATCTCACAGGATAGAGTAGGATCTCATAGAATAAAAAAATATTGCAAAAATAGTGGGTTGGGAGCCACTTATAATAGAGYTGGTTTTAATCAAAGATAGATCAAAGTTTTTACAAAAAAAATAGAAAAATAAACTACTAATCATTCAGATGCATAGTCAAATATGTTTCCTCCAGATGATTAGCAACAACATCTACTATTTCCTGAAATAAAAAACAAATTTAATAAGTTATAAAATTACTCATAACTAATTTCTAATTTTTATTTAAAAAGAGACTTGGCTACGTAATCGAAGATTTTGTAGCCAGTCTTACTTTAGCAAACAAAATCAAATTCCAAATCGACTTATTTTGAATTAGACAACAAAAATGGAATAAAATTGTTTTACCATTAAATGTTAACTAAAGAGAGGTCGGGTAGTTCATAATTTATTATTGCCTTGATGCTGGTCGCATTCTTGATTACTATGTTTCCTGATCTCTTGATATGTTTATCTTTCCTCTCTGAGTGCACCTTGAGGTCACGATTTTCTTACCTCAACAAATCATTTTGAGCAGTAAGTGATTTAATTATGGCCTGAAGGACAGGGATGTCGGTGTAATACCGCTTGATCGAATGGAAACAAACATCACATTGTATAGGCAAGGTGGTGGGTTGATGAAGTGCACAGTTAAACAGGGGTGTATTGATCTTACCTTCTATTTTCTTCTGATCATGCCTAATACCGGAGAACCCCTCTTTACCTTTGAGGCACAGTGGAAAATTTGTCACAAAATCATAAGGTTCATTCGAAACGATAACTTTCTTCTTGTAACCTTGAAATTTTGGGTCTTCTAAAACTAGAAAATATTTGATCTCAGGATCCGAACACTCATCGATCTTGATCGGACCGATCGAGCTCAGATGAGTGTTAGATCGGTTCCTCAGCTTCCTTGAAATTTGGCGACCTGCCCTTTTGTTCTTGAACCCTAAGTCTATGCACTTATTTTTTGTTCCTTTGCAAGGTTTCTTGACATCCGGATTAATAATAACATTCAGGCTAGCATCAATTCCAGGTACAAGAGGGTCAATTATGTTCAATTCAACAATCGCTTTCTCAGAAAATCATGTAGGTGAAGACTTACTTGGCATCCCTACGTCTAGAGGGTTTTTGTCTGTAAAGTCTGGTCTATCAATTGCAATATTGAACTGGTCTTTAATAAGTGGCTTGTCTAAGTTAGGGTTTACTATAGGAATAGTCTGGGCAAAACGATTCCTTATAAAAAAATTCTCCCAACAGTCACCTATGGTTGATAGGTGATTCATCAACAAAATATTAACCAATCCGTGATGGAACATGATTTAATCAACACTTTGTCTTTTATATCTTTTGGACATTTTATAGAGACTTCTCAACAAATAAAATGGCATATCTAAATCAAAACCAATGAAATGCATGAGTAATTGGATATGGTAGAGGAAGACCAATCCGTATCATCCCTCACACGTCACGAACTGCTTAAGGATTAATAACAGGCTATGCCACCTAGTTTTAACCAGGGATATAGAAATACCTTTTTCACAATAGTTGATCTTTCAGGATGTCATAAACAGGCTCCATGTGACTCCTTCAATTCAAGTGTTTTTGAACCATTTTTCACCCTTCGATCGAAGCCCTATTGCTTCACTCACAAACCCTTCGGTCAACTCTAACACTCTCTACAACCATCGAAGGTCTGTGTGAAAGCCTTTGCCACCTGAAGGTTATAGCCTTCAAATCTTTTAATGAAAACATCCCAGTCGTGGCTTTTAAGATCCTCAATTTCATCTTCGTGAGAAAGTAAATCCTGGCATCCATTTGGCTCCAGGCAAATGACAGATGCCATGACAAATATAACCAAAAGGAAATAGGGATGACATTGGATAGTCTTAGGTTTGAATCATGGGAGAAACAGGAATAAGTATGAATGGTGAGTGGAGACACAAAACAAAACATAGCCTGTGTGTTATCATATCACAGATAGTGGGAGTAAACTAGGGGTTTCATTGAGATCTTTACCATTTCCTGTGATGAGAGACAAACATACAGAGTACCAAAACCCTATGTGTGTAATGAATGGGTCGTTAATATGTTAAGTCGGCAAGGTGAGGTAAGGACGTGAGTACAACAGGTATGCATTCATTTGTATGACTATTGGTATGACCATTAAATTCGCGAGAGGACTATTAAATGTATCAAAGGCTCTTCACAAATTGAACACAAACTATCAAACTATATTAAAATCATATTAAAACCAAAACATCGCAAATAGGTCACTCAAACATTATATTTGGATTTCATGTAAGTATGGTGACCTTTAAAAAGATGCACCCCAAGGCACATAAAATTATAACACCAAGCTAGGTTTTATGTTTGATTCATGCTTACAGTCATGGATCAAACATAAAACAACACGAAAGAGCAACAATAAAAATTAATGAAGTAGGCTTTAACCCAATCAGTCATAATAAACTCAGAAAAGTGTTTATTGACGGGTTGATGGAAGCTACAAAAAAATGCAAATTCTTTCAATCGTGTACAAAATAAAAAACAATGTAATGCTGCCAACACAGCCCGCTTATTCAGTCCAACTCCCAAGCTAACCATCTACACAAACATGTATGGCTATCAATACAAGTTCAGGTACAGTGACAGGAAGTATGGAGGATAGTTGACTGCGTGAGTGAAAGATCATGGTATGGATGAATGGATAACTGAATGATGGGAATAATGATGGAAAATGAACTAAGTCCCAACAATATGTATGCATGTCCTCAATTTGACACTTTTCATGTTGGGAGCTACTTTGGCCCACTTGTCCCCAACTTTGGAACTTAGGATAAAATAATTATCCATACTTTCTACTTTAAGAAATATTAATATAATATTCCTTTTTGACTTAAGCTCCCTAGCTTATCCCTTTTCCTTAACTTTTAGCCCCTACCTTTTCCCAACTAGTGGAGTTTAGTCCCCCATACTCTTTTATCGTGGTCGGTCTATGCGCAGTGATGCATTTTATATTAATGCTGAGACATGTACAAAAATAGGCTCACTGGCCTTTAACATCTAGGCTCTCTGGACTAATCAAAACATAAGATTCCTAGCTTATGATAATTGGATCACCGGCCTATAAAACACAACATATACACAAAGTCTCCCCTGGCCACAAAATCGCACACACTTAAGTTACTACACGTGGCATCCTGGAATGTGCACATTTTACTGCGTTGTACATGAATGCACTATGCCATGAAAGGTGCATACAAAACTGATGTCAAACAGATCACCAACTTATGTACATTTGTATTTACATTTATAATTGGGTTCGGCCTAGGGACATTACAATCCCCTCCAGTTAGTTATGCACTGTCCTCAGTGCATCATGTACACATATACAACAAAATTTTCAAAAATCCTCAAAAATATGCAGGTATTCTACCCGCATTGGATCCTCATGCTCCCAAGTAGCGTCCTCAGGACCGTACCAGGTCCATTGGACCTTTAAAAACCCTATGGATTGATTCCAGAGCTGTTTGATTTTCTGATCCAGAATGCGTATCGGATGCACCTGAAAAGCGCCTTCTTGCTCCACCTAAATCGCATTCCAATCAATAACATGATTAGCATCAAGTATATATTTCTTGAGAAATGATACATGGAATACATTATGAACATACATAGATGCAGGCAATGGAATCATATAGGCTACTTGACCAATCCTCTCTAGGATTTCAAATGTCCTACAATAGCAAGTTCCCAGCTTTAAACAATTTCCCAACTTCAGGGAACTTTTGTTGGCTTTCACTTTCAAAAATACATGGTCCCCAAATTTAAATTCCATGTCAGTTATGCCCTTATCAACATAGATTTTATGCCTATCTTGGGCAGCCTTTAAATTTTGTTTTATTTTCAACATTTTCTCCTCCATTTCCCTGAGCAAATCTAGCCCAACCACTACTTTATCTACTGGGTTATCCCAACTTACCAGTGTGTTTCACTTTCTGCCATAAAGTGACTCAAATGGGATCATCTTTAGAGATGTTTGGTACCCATTATTATAAGAAAAATCTACCAAGTGTAGGTAGTCTTCCCATTTTGATGGTTTATCCATCACATACATCCTCAACATATATTCAATCACTTGATTCACCCTCTCGGTTTGTCCATCTAATTCTGGATGATAAGTTGTACTAAAATTTAAATTTGTTCCAAATCCATTAAATAACCCCTTCCAAAATTTTGAGGTAAATTTTGGATCTCTGTCAGACAGAATTGTCTTGGGTATGCCATGTAATCTATCGATTTCTCTCATATAAACATCAACAATGTTTGTTGCCTTGTGAGTGAGCTTAACTAGAATAAAATGGGAAGCTTTAGTAAGCTTATCCACCACTACCATGATGAAATCCATTGTTACAACTTCCCATTTCCACTCAGTAATGGGTAATGGTTGTAGAAAACCAGTTGGGTGTCTATGCTCAACTTTTACCTTTTGACATTCCAAACATTTGGCAATAAAATCAGCAACCTCTTTCTTCATGCCTAGCCAATAATATTGGCTCTTGACAGCTGCAATAGTTTCCAGATAACCTAGGTGCCCAGCATAAGGTACATCATGCATTTCCATCAATATCATATTTTTCAATTCATTAGAATTTGGTACATAAATTTTTCCCCTGTACATGAGAATTTCATCATTATCTAGCTTGTATTCTTCAATTTTCTGCTGCAAATTACCTTGCTGCAATTTTGCCACTAATTTCTTGTATTGCAAATATGATTTGGCAACCTCTAAAACTCTGTGTTTCAAATCTGATTGGTACATGCTAATGGTTGTAGCATACATTTCATGCACTCTTCTGCTCAGTGCATCATCCACTTTGTTCTCTTTCCCCTTGATATGCTTTATATCAAAGTCATATTCACTGATAAATTCTAATCATCTACTATTCCTAGCATTTAGAGTTGGCTGATCAAATAAATATTTCAGACCATTATGGTCTATCCTCAGCTCAAACCTTTTCCCCATGAGGTAGTGTCTCCATTTCCTCAAGGCATGCACTATGGCTGCCAACTCCAAATCATGAGTGGCATAATGTCTTTCATGATCCTTCAACTTCCTTGATTCATAACATATGACAAATCCATTTTGAGTGAGGACTCCACCAAGTCCTTCTTTACATGCATCTGTGCCTACAATGAAGTCTTCATTTGGGTATGCAATCCTTAGTATTGGATCACTTGTTAACAATTGTTTCAAGTGTTGGAAACTCTTTCACAATCCAATGTCCACTGAAACTTCACACCCTTCTTTTGTAAGGAAGTGATTGGGTGTGAAATCTTTGAGAATCCTTGAATAAATCTCCTATAGTATCCTGCAAGGCCCATGAATGATCTCACCTCTGTCACATTCTTTGGCAGTGACCATTCTCTGATGGCTTCTATCTTCTCTGGATCCACTGCTATCCCATCCTTTGAAATGATATGTCCCAAATAATGAATTTTCTTTTGATAAAATGAGCACTTTCTCAACTTGGAATACAACTGATGCTCCATTAATACTTGCAGCACCATTCTCAAATGATGCTCATGCTCTTCTTTTGACTTAGAATATATAATAATGTCATCTAGAAAAACAATGACAAACGTGTCTAAATATTCTCTAAAAACACCATTCATTAATCACATGAAAACAACTGGTGCATTTGGCAACCCAAATGACACCACTATGAACTCATAATGACCATAACTTGTCCTGAAGGCAATCTTGTTGATATCTTCCTCTTTAATCCTTACCTGATGGTATCCTAACTTGAGATCTATCTTTGAAAATATCTTCACATCCTTCTATTGATCAGAGAGATCATCAATCCTTGGCAGACGATACTTGTTCTTTACAATCACTTTATTCAACTTTCTGAAATCAATTCACAATCTTAATGTCCCATATTTCTTCTTCACGAACAAGACTGGGGCACCCCAAGGTGACACACTTGGGCGTATATACCCCTTCTTCAGAAGTTCTTCAAGTTGCATTTGAAACTCCGTCAGCTCTGGTGTACTCATTATGTAAGTAGTCTTTGACATTGGAGTTGCTTCAGGCATTAAATGTATAGAGAAATCAATATCTCTCTTTGGGGGTAGTCCTGGTACCTCTTTGAACACATATTCAAACTCTTTTAGGATTGGATAATCTTCCAAACTTGGCACCTTATCTTTAGGTGTCTCTTCCATATGAGCTGCAAATATTTGACACCCTTTTTTGTAACATTTCTTTAGCTGCAATGCTGAAATTTCCCTGATGGTTACTACCCTGGGAATTCCCTGCACTTTCCTTAGGCTCCCTTCCTCATCCAAGCAAGTAAATTCCTTGTTATGACAGTCTAGGATAACATGATGTTGGTCCAACCAATCCATCCCAATTAGACAGTCATAGGAACCTAAGGGAAATATGTTCAAATCTTCCTTGGTGTTCATTCCATTCATGACTTAACCATCTCATTAACTTTTGTTTTTAGCTCTGGTAGCTAGCTGCACCAACCAAGATTTTCCATGCTTGATTCTTGGAAAATGCAAACTTTCCACCATCTTAGGATCTATATAACTATAATTAACTCCTGAATCAATTAAAATAGCAATGGTTTGGTTGTTGATCATACCTTCCACTTCAATATATGTGATTGATACTCTTCTTTCTTGTTATCCAGGGCTGCATAGATCCTTGGTACATTTCTGCCCATGTCCTCCATTGTTTCAGCTTGTTGTACATTGTAAACAGTCCTCACATTTTCCCCTCTGTGAGGACAATCTATGAACATATGATGTCCTTTACAACCCCAACATTGAATAGGTGGTTGCCTTGGCCTTTGGCCCCATGTCTCAATCGTTCTGGGTTCTCTAGAACTTGGTTGTCCCTGATTATTATTTCTAAATAATGGTAGCTTAGTTCCCTTCTTTCTCTGATCCATATTGAACTTCTTTTGTCTTCCCAAGATTTTTGGAGAGTTGGCCTTGATTTTTGCTAATCATATTGTTGATTAAGGTTGGTTGTCATTGATGTTAACCCTTGAAGAAAGCCCTGTAGCACAAAGGATTGGGTAATGGACCCAATATTGTTTGATGTAAATATGACTCATTATTGTTTTTTCATGGTTGATAAGAATTAAATATGGATGAACTCCAAAGTGGTCCCCTTATGGCGAAAGCCCTCATAGGAAGACGCTTTGTGGAGTAAGAGAACCCATGCTTAATTATGGAATAATGCGATGAAATAAAGTGATTTTGTCAAGGAAAATATCCTAGATGGATAGTGCTTTTCATTTCATTTTCAGTGGTATGTGGAACGTCACATAATTCCTCATGGTTAGAGAGTTATGGCCATGAGAAGTTGGAGACCCCAGGTTTGGGTAATGGACCCAAGTTTGTTTGATGGGTAATGGTATGAGTTATGATATATTTTTAGATAATACTATTCTATATGGATATTACATGTCATGCCATTTCTTGTGGTATGTAGAATGCCACATAACTCCTCATGGTTTGAGAGTTATGGCCTTACAAAGTTGGAGGACCCTCATATGTCATCTAGAAGCCTCAAAAGGTCAAAGTAGTCAAAGTGGTTTAAGAGATTTTAAATGGTAAATGATAAAGTGAAGTGATGAGTGTATTATAATTCAAAGTGAATACAAAATAAATTATTTCAATAATAAATTTAATGGAGAAATTAGAAGTGGACCCAACCCTNTCAAAGTGGTTTAAGAGATTTTAAATGGTAAATGATAAAGTGAAGTGATGAGTGTATTATAATTCAAAGTGAATACAAAATAAATTATTTCAATAATAAATTTAATGGAGAAATTAGAAGTGGAACCAACCCTAAAATAAGGAAAGTGGGTCAAGTGACCTAGAAGATGTTTTTAAGGAAGCTACTTGGAGAATATAAATAAGAGGCAAGGATCTCTCATTTGAATCACACTTGAGAATATTGAATATCTATATGTTTCTGAGGTAACCAAGGCTATCTAAACTAGAATTTGAGTGAAGGTGAAGAAAAGAAGGCCGAAATGCAAGGAATCATAAATTCTTTTGATGGTGCTTTCTAAGGTATGTTATTTACAAGTCATCTCACCATTTTCACTATAATTTTTTTTATATAATGATTTAGACATTTAAATTGCTATGAAAGTGAGAAAACATATCCAAGTATCTGTGAAAAAAAATTCAACTTGTGGTTCACTGTATTTTGGGAGTTACACTCCGTGGAAAATAGGATTTGTGGCCAGTCCTGAAACTAGTCAAAATCAGGTGTTTCAGGTAAAAACGTCATAAATTATTCATAACAGATCCAAATTTAGTGAGACAAAATGTGTTGGTTAGGGTACAATATTTAGTATGTTGTGTAAAAGTTTCATATCATTTCATCAAACATTTTGTGCAGGGCACGCTCTACACGGTCGCTCTCTAGAATAAGCTAGAATTTAGCAAGGTATGCCATTTTTTCTATAACTCCTTTTCTGAGAGGTTCCAAGTAGTGAAACTTGGATGAATTGCATATCTTTATACATTACAGGTTCAAAGTTATAATTACTTCAATTTAGGGTTGCTGACTAATCCAAAACTAGGCATGTGAGACTAAAGAAAAGTTTGATGAAAATGCTAGTCTCTTGTTTTTAAATTTAAGAAAGGTTTGCAGGAATGTGATCATATACACCAGGTCTATTACAAAGATACAAATAAGATTTGGATGATGAAATTGATGAGGGATTTTGGTTGTGGTACATGTTGAGCACATGGTTGAGACAAGTAGTTGATGAGTTGGTGCACATACATGAGGTGTATAGTTGATGATGTTGGTACATATTGATGAGTCATAGTTGATGAGTAGTTGACACATGATTGGTACATACTTGGTACATGGTTGGATGCACTTGTTTATGGTATAGGTTGATTACAGGTTGGTGCATGGTTGATGCACTTGTTTATGGTACAGGTTGAGGTAGAGGTTGATGCATGGTTGATGCATGGTTCAGATTTATTGGTACAGGTTTACAATGGTATATCTCACATTGATAGTGTGACAGTGGTTCCATCATTCTACTTCTACTTCAGGGAGGCAGTACAGGGCAAGGACAGGTGGTTGTAGCCACCTTCCAGTTGTAGTTGGAGAACATTGGGGGTTGTAGCCTCCTTTTGGTTGTAGCCAAAGAATTGGGGAGTTAGAGCTTCCCTCAGGTTGTAGCCTGAGAAACTAGGAGGTTGGAGCCTCCTTCCAGTTGCAACTAGAAAACAAAGGAAGTTGGTGCTTCCAATGAATGTAATTCTTCAAGACATATAAGAAAAAGAATTCCATGGTTTTCTCTCGATTTGGGTTTCCACGTAAAACATTGGTGTACTGTGTATGTGTGTGATTGTTTATTTCTTACTGCTCATTATTGAATAATAATTCTACATTGATATAACATTTGAAGAAAAAGGATTATAATTACACTATTACTGATTCACCCCCCTCTCAGTAATCCAACAATTGGTATCATAGTAGGTTCCTTTAGAAATCAGTTTAACCACTGAAAGGTAGATCATGGAGAGCAACAACTTGTATAAAAATGGAATACCACAGTTTGATGGACAAAAGTATGCTTTTTGGAGCATAAGGATGAAGGCATATATATAGGCACAAGGATTTCAAGTTTGGCAATCAATTGTAGATGGATACACAGCATCGACAGTTCCACCAACAAATGACAAAGCAGTGAAACTCGGTGAGAATAATTCCAAAGCCATAAATGCACTTTTGAATGGTCTTGGTGATACGGTATTCACCAAAGTTGCACATTGTAAATCTGCTAAAGAGATTTGGGACAAGCTTCGAAATATTTATGAAGGAGATTCAAAAATCAAAGCAGCAAAGCTTCAAACTTACAGAGGTCAGTTCAAACAACTAAAAATGAAGGAAGATGAAGATATCGTAGTCTACTTCTTACGAGTTGATGAAACAGTGAATGCAATCATAGGATTGGGAGAAGAAATTGAAGAATCTGTAATTGTTCAAAAGGTACTAAGATCTCTTCCTATGAGATTCAACCCTAAGATATCAGCACTAGAAGAAAGATCAGATCTAAACTCAATAAGCATGGACGAACTGCATGGAATCTTCACAGCATATGAGATGAGAACTAAACAGGAAAATCCATATGTAAAAGAAGTAGCCTTCAAAGCATCCAAAAGATCAAAGAAAAAGAAAAAGGAACAAGAATAATATAGCAGCAACAACGACGTCTCGGAAGATGATGAAGAAGTGGCCAACTTCGTCAAAAGACTGAACAAGGGAACCAACGGTAGGTATAGAGGTAAGCTTCCTTTAATTTGTTTTAATTGTGATGGTATTGGTCATTTTGCTAACAAATGTTCTCATAAGAATAAGATAAATGATGAAGGTTACTCAAAAGGTAGACAAACATATAAAGGTAAAAGAACTACAAAGAAAGTTTTCAAGAAAAAAAATTTCACCAAAAAAGACATCTCATTATCAGATGAAGATGAAGTTAGTGACAGTGAAACAGGGAGAGTTCTATTCATGGCAGTAGAAGACTCTAATAAAGAAGACTCTGAAGAAGAATATGAATAAGCATATGAAGAAGAAATTGAAGAGGTGGAAGTTGACTTCCGAGAAGAATTAATGAGTGCCATAGAAGTTATCAGAAGAGAAAAGATGAAAAAAAAGAAACTACAAGCAGAACTAGATAAGAAAAAAGACACTGAAGAACTAGAACAAATGATCACAAAATTGAAGGTTCAAATAGAAGAAGATAAAAGAATTGAAGAAGCACTCAAAGAACAGCTAGAAGGAAAGGACAGGATCATTGGAAACCTGGAAGCAGAGATTGTCATACTAAGAAAGGATATTTAAAAGAAAAATATGCATAATAGCTCAAAAGTTCTGGATGACATTATCAGCAGTCAAAAATCTTATATTAACAAGTCCAGACTTGGATACAATCAGCCAGAAAAGGGATCAAGCTCCAAAACAACAGAGCAAGAAAAAAATTCAAAAAGTTATGCAAAAACAATCAAAGGGGATAAAAAGATATACAAGGAAGATTACAGGGACACTCCTCCACTGAGAAGATTCAGATTTCAGAATCAACAACAGATAAACAGGCCTAAAGAAGAAGAAGGATTCATAAGAGCACCTCCTTTCATAAGATCTTCAACTACCAGGTATCAAACTATATTTTTTGGTTTATGTTATGCTTGTAATAATTTTGGACATAAAGCTGTAAATTGCAGAGCTAACAAAAGGGACAATAACTACTTTGAGAGCCATACACAAAGGGGTTATTCAAGAAGACCTAGTGAAACACAGAGAAGAAGTTACAACAGGTTTGAATCCTTGAGCACTGAAGTGGAATGTTACAAATGTAACAATTTTGGACACATGGACAAAAATTGCAGAATGATAGACCCTCCTAAAGAACCTCAATAGAGTCACAAACAAGAACCTCAGAAAATGACATGGATAAGAAAGCAAGATTAGTATAGAAATGAAGAATGCACAGTCACTCTACAATCTAAACAGAAGAAACGTGGTTGGTATGTTGACAGTGGATGTTCAAAACACATGACAAGTGATAGAGACAAGTTTCTTACATTACAAAAGGAAAGAGATGGATCAGTCTCCTTTGGAAATGATGATTCATCCAAAATCATTGGAAAAGGCACAGTCCAAATTGGGAACAAGAATGAAAAGGCATAAAATGTTCTACTAGTAGAAGATATGAAACATAATCTTTTAAGTGTGTGTCAAATGTGTGACCAAGGTCATAAAGTTACTTTTGATTCACAAAAATGTGAGATAAGAAAAGAAGGTTCAGGGAAATTGGTCGCTACAGCTGCAAGAACTTCAAGCAACATATATGTGTTAAGCAAAATTGGAAATGAAAAGTGTTTTCTAGGAAAGGAAGATGAAAGTTGGCTATGGCACAGAAGAATGGGTCACATGCATTTTTATAACCTTGTCAAAGTCAACAAAAGAGAAGCAGTCAGAGAAATTGTTATAACCCTAATTTTCACCATACATGCTTACCTGGCATCAGGCCATCTCAGATCCCTTCTTTGCCAAAGCATTGTTGAAGAACTCTTTAAAAAACCTCTTTTATAAGGGCCCACACACCCTACTCCATTATTGCACGCGTGTACACACTAGCTGACCCAAAACAACCCGCGTGTACCTACAAAAGCATAAAAAAAGGCAAGTTGCCGATGGAACACACATCTTTGGGTGAGTTAATTGAAACTCCTGGCCATGCATTGCAAGGGTTTGTCCAAATACCTAGCTTCTTCTAGCCTATAAAAAAAGGGTTAGGGGTCCCATTTGGAGGAGGAGAATAAGAGTAAAGAAACTCTACCTAATTGCACATTCCCATTGTCCCAACCCTTTAGCCATCCTTGTGCAAAGAGAGATACAAAGCAAAGAAGTTGGAGGACATTTGAAGAGGAGCCCAGGATCAGGTTCACAGAGCAGTGGCCGGTCTTGACATTGTAAGTTGATTCATTAAAGTTAATAATAAAGAAATGCTTTTCCTGTCCCACTATGTGAGTTCTTCATAGTTTAGCGAATATATGTTTGAATCTCTAACCCATTAATCTGTAGAACAAATGCATGTAGAGTTTGTTTCTTGTTTTGTACGCAGGTCAGTCTTGAGAGGATAGCTGCCAACAGGCAATCAAGCATGAAGAAGGATCGATATCGAACGTCGGGAACAAGGTATGTTCGTTTAACCATGTATTTGCTTAAAAGAAATGGGGATTAGGTCTGGGACGAAGGTAGAAAGTGGGATTCTTTCGGTCTTATCTGCATGCATAATAGAATCCTAAATGCTAGTCCGTAGGGGGATTTCCCACCACAACAGACTTGGCGACCATACTGGGGAAGTCTCTAGGGTTTCTGGGAATATTTTTGGGTATTTTTAAAAGACTGGTTTTCTTTCCTGTTTTTTGAAGTTTCTGCAAAGTCTGAGCTAGAGATTCTGGTCTTCCATACTAGCTATCTCTGTTTATTTGCTTGACTATGATTTTTTTTTTTTTCCGAGACACATAGAGGTACACGCGGCCTGCATAAGGTTTGCACGCATGTACCCGCGCCTTACTTTCTTACAGCCTGCGTGTAAACGCTAGCTGAAGAAGTAACAGTAGCGTGTATGATTCCAAAAAAAATTTTGAGGCAGTCATCCTCTTCCCTGTCAGAACCAGTCATTCTCAGGGGTTTTCTAGAACTCTTTCTAGTCTTGGTTGTTTGCAGTCTATAGCTTAGTGTTCATCTCAGATTGGTTTGTTTTATGAATTTTTCCTTACATTGTTTTCCTTTTTCTGTTAAAGAAAGTGTCCAAGCCTTCAAAAGATCCTAGTTCTCAGTATCAGTGGTCTCTTCCTGGTTTGGATTGTCCATTTTTATTTGTTTCATAGTTTTAGAGATACACTCAGCCTATATAAGGCCATTATGCATGTACACACCCTCTGGCTCTACACAGCTCGTGTGCACACACTTGTTGTTGAATTGTCAGCAGTGTACTTGTGAAGGATAGTTTTTGTTGAGGGCGAGGCAGTCATCTTTTCCCTTGACAAGAATTATACCTCTCAGGTTTTTTGAATCTCTGTCCTAGCAGTCAATAGCTTAGGTTTGATCTCAGCCATAGCTTTCTTTTTTCATTTAAAAGTTTTCATCAAGATTTTCTTTAGGGTTTTTAGACAAGTATGAGAGTCCTTTTTTAAGATGCTAGTGTGTGATTTCTTGAAGTGATTCTTTGTGATTTGCGATTAGGCCAGCATTTTTTCTTGGTTTTTGACTTGTTGATATTTTTCCTTTTTGCTTTGTCAGCATTCAAATAAAAAAAAATCTTTCATTTCTTTGTTTGGTTGAAAAGTGTTGTTTTGCATTAGTAACCAGGGAAAAGTCTTTGTTTTCATAAGTTCTTGATAGTTTACTTAGATAGTAAGTAGCTTGTAGTCGAGTGAAATCCCGCTTTGAGTGTGTTGTTCAAAAGATCTTAGAAAATTTCAACAAAAAAAAAATTGAAAAGTTGTTGAAAATTTGCATTAAGTGAAGGTTTTTATTTTCAGTTTTTTGTTCATTTTTACTTTCATCTTTCAAACATCACTAGTTTCACTTTCATACCCTTTGACAGAAGACAAGCCATAAAATTAACGCTAAATCTAAAATTCATTAGATTTTTATGTTTGTAGGGTTAACCAACTAGTCCAGGATTAGGGCCTTGGATTAGGTTGGAGAGGAAACTCTTCAAGGCCATTAAAATCAAACATTGGAGTTTGAGTTAGGGAGTGTCCAAGTCCAGTATCCTGAAAGTTATCTGGGACCCCCCTCTAACACAGGGGATAAACATGAGGTCGCGTGCGGAAAGGTAGTAGAGATAATCCCTCCAAAGTTGGACCAATCGTAGTGGAGAACACATATAGAGGGCTTGTCTTGGGATTTCGTTGATTGCATTTTCCACGGAGCTTCGTGGGTATTGAATCTATTCGAGGTACTTAGTTGTCTTTTGGACCACTTGTGCTTGATACCCTTGATAGGTTTCGGGCTCGATACCTTGCTCATTGTGGTCTACCCGACTTTCGACTGTACCCGCCTAGTGATTGTTCGTGCACTGGCAACCTAGTTGCCTATCTTTTTTAGGGACATACACAGGTGACTGCGGGGGTATACCATGGTACCTAGGACAAACATCGGGCCACGCTTTGCAAAGTATACCCAGAAGGTGCTTCCGTGTTCGAGTTTCACTTGCACCCGTAAGTTGCTCTAGTGTTGGTTGTTGTAACTATTCTTCCAATTAATTTAGTGTTTTCCTATCTTATCTTATAGGGACTTTTTTAGTGTGTGTTGTTTTTGAACGACTAGAATGCCCTAGTGTGTCTTTGATCTTCTCACATAGTGGAGGATCATGAGCTCCGCTGGTCACAAAGGCTTCTTGGCCTACCGCCGGTTACACTGGAGCCACCCCCGCCACCATTAAGGAGAAAGCTAGACCAACAAGGGTCTTTTGAAGCTACTGGGTCACAAGAAATTGTGCCCGACCAACATCTAGAGGAATCGACCATTTTAGACCTTGGAGTGAAAACTCTTGGTCTAGTTGAAACCCCAACCATTGATCTTTCTACACCCACCATCGTATCGATTCATCCTTACGAGTGCCAGACAGTGTCGCACGCAACAATGGAAACAAATGTTGTTATTCCTTCTGGGAATTCTTCAATTGCCACTACGGTTGTCACCACAGGAGAGTTTCCACCTCCTAACCCACCATCGTCGGTCTGAGCCACCATGGTCTCAACCATCTCTACATCACACAGTGGTCTAATCCCGTCTTTGGTGGTGGCCACAACCCCTTTCACACCAAGTGCGATAGGCCCTCCATTCTCATACGGGATGCCTAGTTCAGGTACAAGTTCTATACTTTCCTACTCCACTTCACAGACTTCAGGTCTGGGGGCAGGGAGCTCTAACATTCCTCTGCAAGGCCACATGGGGGGCACTTCCGCTCCCTTTAATGCTTTCCCTTACGGAGGAGGTCATATCCCTCCTTCATCCCCTTTGCTCGATGGCACTCACCAGCCTTATGTCGAGCTGCCTGCACACCATAGTGTATTTGGAGCAGGGAGTCAAGGACCACCTTCGCATAATATGCCAGTAGGTTCGACACCGTTTTCTTTGTTCGGTGCGTTTGGTAACAATTCCTTCTCATTCGCAGCTTTCCCGACTGGGGGCAATCCCGGTCTCGGACAATCTATTCCTATGCAGGGTATTATTCCTGCACAGAGGGCACACCCAGGAGCTTCTTCCGCATCAGGACCTTGGAATTCTTGGCAGGTATCCATTCCCTCGTCAGGAATGTCGATCTGGGGTAATTCTTTTCACAATCAATGGAACCCCAGATAAAGTACTATGCCTATCCCCATGGGACCGACATGGGGAAACCCTTCCCAAAGTCCTTCAAATGTAATGCATGCCCAACCATCTATGTCCTATTTTGGAAATCAGTCGATGATGTCTTCGCACATGCAAAATCCATACGCTGGCCATGGGCATGGTTTTTACCAGAATCTGGGCCAGCAACCAAACTTTTCCTGGCAACCTGGTGCCAATCAAACTCCAGGCCCCTTTTTCCCAGGTTATCACCAACAACCCAAAATACCCTTCTTGGCAAATTTGCATTTGCCAGACTTGACAAGGTTGTTGAATGACCTTGTCTGTCACGATCCACATTGGCCTCCTATGTCGATGAAGTTGCCTTTGGACATCCCAAAGTTCGAAGCCAAGCCTAACGAAGATCTAGGAGATCATGTGACTACCTTCCATATTTTGTGCTCATCTAACTCATTGAAAGACAACTCCATACAGTTGTGATTGTTTCAACATACTCTCATTGGGAGTGTCGTGAAATGGTATATTGAGCTCGATCGCTCAAGATACTCTTCCTTCGGTGAACTCACGATGGCTTTCCTAAACCATTTCCAGTTACCTGTGAGATACGACATTCGCATTGAATCATTGGCCAATTTCTCACAAACAAAAGTGGACCATATCTTTGATCACATCCAAGAATGGAGATACCGAAAGAGTTTAATTAAGGTACCAGTCCCACCAGCATTCCTGCCTGAGTGGTTCCTTAAGTCTTTGGTCCCACAGTTATCCAAAGACGTCATGACATCGGAAGTATTTTCCGAAGAAGACGCCATCATGAGAGCTCAACAACTTGAGTTAATCTATTCTCAATCTAGTTTATTATATGAGATCTTTCTAGATGCACCACGCTCAATACTTGATAAAACCAGACAAAGAGCTGGACCACATGCCGATGGTATTTTTGGTTCAGCACAAACAAATCCCATTGAGCAATTGACAAAGAAGTTGCAACAGTTGTCTATACAACACACAACGGCCAACCAAACTACTGCTTTGGCTGCTCCCCCTACCAAAACATTGGATGTACACACAGTGCAATCGGCTAATCCAAAGGCCACCCAACAACCTGAAGGAAAGAAAAAACAACGAAAGAAGGGTAAGGGGGATAAAAAACCTACTGATAATGCTGGTGGGGACAACACTGAGAAACAAAAGGCGAGGTATCCATGCAACTTATGCATGGAAGACCACCTGACCCATCTATGTACTCGGCTTGCAGAAGCCCAAAAGTTTGTGACGCAACAACAACCTGCTGTGTTAACCAATCCTTTTCAACATGGGAAAAATCTAACCCAAGCCTCTGCAAGCATGGAAGGGGGAAACCAAGGACCCTCTCCATCTTCAAACAACCCCACATACACGAATGTATATATGGTGAAGGGTGATGCTTTTATATCGACTAGAGCGCATGACTATAGTAAACCAAGCACTTCTGAGAAGGGCAAAGAAGCAGAACTCCCATATCTTCCTCTACAGATTGAGAATATGTTAGGAGAAACAATGACACACATCCCCAAAGGCGCGTTCAAAAACACTTCTCACAATCCAAACGCAAGGGCCGCCCATAACTATTCTGTGGTGGAAGATTTATCACAAACCCTTTGTGCGATGTCTACTTTGGAGGTCCTCCAAAGTTTCCCTTCCCAGAGGAAAGCCTTGTTAACCGCTTTAGGATCTACCGAGACTTGTAATCTGGGTACAATCATGCTAAATACAACCGACTTAAAACCTCGTCTACCTTACCACGTAGCATTTCAGATAGTAGTGGCTTATCCCACGAAAAATTTTACTCAGAATATCTTCTGCACAGTGGTTGATAAGGGTGCCTCGACATGCGTTATGTTGTTGGCATGTTGGAAGGCCATTGGCCAGCCCATTTTGTCTCTGTCACCTACTCTCCTCACTACTTTCGACGATCATTTGTTCCGACCACATGGTATCATTCCCTCTTTCCCCGTGCAATTAGGAGGGAAGACCGTGTGTGTCGAGGTAGAAGTAGTCGACGTGCCCCTCGACCATAACCTCTTGTTAGGGAGGAGTTGGACTTATGCCATGCAAGCTGTGGTTGCTATAGTTTTTTGGGTCTTGTTGTTTCCACACGAGGGCCGGATTGTGACCATCGATCAATTGTCTTTCTCCAGACCTGACCCTTCATTGGGGGCATCTACGGTCCTGATGATTGATAATCCTCAACCAGGCGTGGTCAACGTAGGGGTTGGTTTGTGCCCATCTTTGATGGGTACCTTCAATTACCCGCCCCCTCAAGGCGATATCAAGTTTATATCCAATCACCATAAGGTTGAGATTTTTCAAGTTTCGTCGTTCCAGATGACTTACTTCGATGATCTATGGATACTTCCTTCCCCATCGGCCATGATGGATGGGACAGGGCACCCGAGCATGTCCATTCCCTTGTCCATAGCTGAAGTAGCATACTCTTTAGTCCAACAAGATTCATCTAACATTGATCCAACTCCTGCACAAGAGTTCAATCCGCTTCTAGAGCCTATTTGGGCTCAAGGTTCTCTCCCTAACACTGATTCATTAGACTTAGTCTTGCCCTCTGACGAAGTAGTAATTGAAGCAATGACTAGTCTAGAAAAATCCTGGGATGATCTTCATCATAGATCATACTTTCTCCCAGAGTTAAGTAGAATCGAGGCCGAAGAATTCACCTTGACTATGACTGGAGATAGGTCTTGTCCTATTAGACCCTTAGCTACATACGAGGTCTACGCTGAGGGTAATATGGCAACCATTGTTGAAACCATATCGATCAATATCTCCAGAACCCCTAGCGTCATAGAAAATGTTTTCGTCGGAGCATACTGCTCCCCCAAGGAGATACCCAACATCGACCCACAAAGTGTCGATCATGAGCTAACTTTGTTGATTTTCAAGCTCGCTTTGAGATCCGAAAGAAACATCCGACGAGGTTGCATTTATGCTTTTCGATCTCATCCAGATTTACTGAGAAAAGTAACCTCTATGGGTCTTCTTTTAAGCCCTTTTCAGACCCTCTAAACATGAAAATATTGATGAGCGATCTTGTGGCCTTTCACGCTTGTTAAACTGAAATTTGAAGTCACGTCTGTCTGGCGGTAGTTTACCCCTTTTTCGGTTTGGACAGTCAACTGTACGAACACAGGTATACTCTATTGAATTTCAGTTCTCTAGAAGAGTACCCTCAGGTATAATTTTATCTCTTTTTCGGGCCTGAGGGATGAAACTTAGGAAGAAGGAACCCCCTCAGAGTCCATAGTTAAGATCTTTTCAGACTCCCTAAAATTGAAAAGATCGTCGAGTGACCTTATTCTTTCACACTCGTTAAACTATTCCAGAAGAACATTCCTGATGGAGTCCATAGTTGAGTTTTTTTCAGACTCCTTAAAAATGAAAAAATAGCCGTTTAATCTTGTCCTTATCACACTCGTTAAAATGGTTTTGAATAGACATATTTTCAGTGCTAGTTTACCCCTTTTTTTGAACCGACTCGACTATCTTCGAAAAAGGTACCCCAATGGAGTCTCCTTTTACATTTTTTCAGACTCTCTAAATATGAAAAAGCACCGAGCTTACCTTCTCTGGGCTCGTTAAACTTACATCGAAGGATGTTACCATTGTGTGTCTTATTAATCACATTGGCATACCCATGTCTTTGGCCTAATGTTGGCTCCATGTTGCTCTCAACTGAACCATTTGAAGCATGCCTTATACGAAATCCCTATAGCATTTTACCTTTGCGTCTTGACACCTTTGGCCCCGGGAGGATTTTTCTCGAGTGTCCTTTTCTTGCATATATCTCTTTGCCCTAAATAGCCCTGTGTTTCGTGCGCTTGGAACTAGTATGTTTGCGACACTCGATTCTCTTTTGTAACGTAACATTCTTTTATTATTTTTCCAAAATTATTGAAAAAGACAAAAAAAATCAAATATACCCCAAAAAGAGGAAGGGAAAAGTATTTTATTTATTGGAAGCATAATGAGTTTCCCTTGGATAAAGCACATATGTTTGTTTATTCATCAAAATCTGGGATTTAATATGACCTTAGGAAGTTTTTCTCACTACATAGAGCTTTGTCCTCCGTTTGGTTATTCTTCCTAACATATGGAGAGTTTGTGTTGCCTCCTGCCTCGTGAACTTATGATTAATGCCATGTTGCCTGAGTCTCATCATTTGTCATGCTGGATTCCAAGGGAAGTTTGTCACCAAGCCTGATTTGGACCCTTTGCAGTTTGTCTCTTGCCTTCATACCCAACCATCCTGAATGTCCAATCAAGTCCTTGCTCGAAATCAATAAAGCCTTCAGTCTGATCATCAATATTATCTAGTCCATGACCGAGGAGCCGTCGAAGACCTCTGGGTAGTGAAGTCGTACACTCATATTACACTCCTACCTTGAGTTTTGAATATTTTGAAGTTGTTGCTCGAGCTCTAAAGATCTCATCTCCAGCCATTAGGCCATATCAGCTTCTAGAAGATGGATACTCTATATGTATATCTTTTTGATTTCGAGATGTAGCTCCACTGTGTATTGTTCACGGCTACACTTTATATAGTTATTTGACATGGATCTATAGCGTATTTGATTGGTAGCCATGATTCTATTTTATCTTGAGCATGGGTATGCCCGCCTCGATGAGACATTTGTTATTTTACAGATGGCACCTCCCGTTTCCTGGTCCCTAGGCTCACTTGTTTGGCACATCAGTAAAGATTGGTAATGTATTTTGGCCATCAGATGCTCTTCTAACCTCACACATTAGGGGACATCTATTATAACCCTAATTTGCACCATACATGATTACCTGGAATTAGGCCATCTCAGATCCCTTCTTTTCCAAAGCACTGCTGAACAACTCTTTAAAAAACCTCTTTTATAAGGGCCCACGCGCCCTTCTCCATTACTGCATGTGTGTACACGCTAGCTGACCCAAAATAGCCCACGTGTACCTACAAAAGCATGAAAAAAGGAAAGTTGTTGACGGAACATAGAAATTTGGGTGAGTTAACTGAAACTCCCGGCCATGCATGGTCGATGGTTTGTCTAAATACCTAGCTTCTTCTAGCGTATAAAATAAGGGTTAGGGGTCCCATTTGGAGGAGGAGAATAAGAGTAAAGAAGCTCTACCCAATTGCACATTCCCATTGTCCCAACCCTTTAGCCATCCTTGTGCAAAGAGAGATACAAAGAAAAGAAGTTCGAGGACATTTGAAGAGGAGCCCAGGATCAGGTTCATGGAGCAGTGGTCGGTCTCGACATTGTAAGTTGATTCATTAAAGTTAATAATAAAGAAATGCTTTTCCCATCCCACTATATGAGTTCTTCATAAGTTTAGTGAATATATGTTTGAATCTCTAACCCATTAATCTGTAGAACAAATGCATGTAGAGTTTTTTTGCTTATTTTGTATGCAGGTCAGTCTTGAGAGGATAGCTGTCAACAAGCGATCAAGTGTGAAGAAGGATCGACATCAAATGTCCAGAACAAGGTATGTTCATTTAACCATGTATTTGCTTAAAAGAAATGGGGATTAGGTCTGGGATGAAGGTAGAAAGTGGGATTCTTTCGGTCTTATCTGCATGCATAATTTAACCCTAAATGCTAGTCTGTAGGGGCATTTCCCACCACAACAGAAATTCCCTAGATCAAGAAACCAACCAACACTTTATGCAAGCATTGCCAACAAGGAAAGCAAACAAAGACCAAGTTCAAATCAAAGGAATATTCAACAACAAAACCACTGGAAATTGTGCATACTGATCTAGTTGGAGAAACTACAACAAAAGGCTTAAAAGGTGAGAGATACTTTATGTTATTAGTTGATGATTATACAAGAATGAATGCAGTTTGCTTTCTCAAGAACAAATCAGAAGATTTTGAAAATTTCAAGATCTACACGGAAATGGTTGAAAATGAGATGGATTCAAGAATCAAATGCTTAAGATCGGATAATGGAGGAGAATTCACCTCAAAGGAATTTATGGACTACTGCAGAAATCATGGAATAAAAAGGCAATTCTTCATTGCTAGGACACCTCAACAGAATGAAGTTGTTGAAAGAAAGAACATGACAGTACAAGAAATGGCTTGAACAATGATAATGGATTCAAAGTTGATAGATATTTTTTGGACACAGGTAGTGCATACAGCAGTTCACATTCAAAACAAAGTAATTCTCATAAACAACACTGATAAAAATCCCTACGAGCTATGGAAAGGAAGAC
Source organism: Picea mariana (assembly GCA_032191745.1). Taxonomy (NCBI): domain Eukaryota; kingdom Viridiplantae; phylum Streptophyta; class Pinopsida; order Pinales; family Pinaceae; genus Picea; species Picea mariana. The sequence goes on from JASDQU010101117.1 coordinate 376,948, forward strand.
TAGCAAATGTGAAGCACTTCAGAGTTTTTGGAAGCAAATGCTACATCAAAAGAGAAGATGGCAGAATGGGAAAGTTTGACTCTCGTGTGGACAAAGGAATACTTGTTGGTTACTGAAGTACAAGGAAAGAATACAAGTGTTACAATATAAGATTAAACAAAGTTGTGGAAAGCATAAATGTAACAATTGGTGAAACAGGCAGACCAGAATCAAAGGAAGAAGAAAAAAAATCAATGAAACAACTTTTTGAAGAAGAAGATGAAAAAGAAGAAGAAGAGGAAGATGAAGATGAAGAGAATCTGACAGAAGTAGAAGAGAAAGTTCAACAAGTATCTCCAAAGACACTTAGCAAACGAGTACAGAAGAATCATCCTTCAAATCAGATTATTGGAAACAAATATGCAGGAGTTGAGACTAGAAGAAAAATCCGTTCACCAGATGTTATCAGACTAATCGGTAGGTGCGGACACTAACAGATCTCCCCAGATCCACCTGGATCTAGAACAAAATAGGACAGGACATGAATCTTTCCCTAATTTATGACCATTGAATTAGCTAGTAAGGAGGAACAAGTAACATCCTTTGTATCGCTTCCTTGGGTCTTTGTTGCTCCCGCTTCACTCCAGTGCTCTCGTGAGGTCAAGACCAAGACAACACAAACCAACCAAAGTGATGATAGCAAAATGTATTCAATCGTCAACTTATGTGTATGATCAAGGAATTACACAACGAAGTAAGAATGACTTTATAGGAAAAGGACATGTTGTTGTATCATATTAATCGAAAGTAGAAGATACAACCTAATCTCCTTGATGTCGCAAGCTTCCTTTCGGTGACTCTTGATTCCAACACACACACTTGCTCAATCCTTGCCTGAAGAAGATCCAATTCCTCTTGATAGACTTGCTAGAGTCTCCAAGCTCTTGTTCAAGCTGGGTTCTTCACACAATTCCTTCACCAATTCTCCAATTAATTTTTCTTAACCTTTTCCATGAGAATCCTTTCAATATATAGGAGAGGATGAGATGGTTACATGGATGAGAATGATCGCACCAAATCAGGGAAACTAGTAAAATGATAACCATTCGAATGCCAACCCATTCTCTAGAATATTCCCTTCTAGAACCATCGAGACTTCATCTTTTTCCCAAGCTTGAGAACAAGTTCGCACCCTCGGTATAGAGCACAGTGCGAGAAGTTCACACCCTAGCTGAAGGTGGCCTGCGAGAATGGGTCATTCTCGCACCCTAGGCTATAAGCAACCTGCGAACTCTCTTTAAAAATATGTTTTCTGGAAGGAGATGAATGCCACTTTTCTCAGGAGAAAGTTCTTGTTGGGAGCCTGAGTACACCATCGTCAATACACCATCAAGATGACCAAAATCATGGGTAACAGAATTCCCCCCAAAGTATGAGGCCAGAATCAGTGACAGTCGAAATACTTTATAAACTGCGTGTGTGTGTCGGAAACCAGGAGCGCACCTAATTGGAAACCTGCAAACAATCAAGCATCTGCAGAATATCATACTAGTTCTGAGGTAGGCATTCCCATACTCAGATCATGGATGGATGACATCATAAACATAGGTCATGGCCACCAATCATACACCATGGATCCATGCCGTCAAAATATCGCATAGCCACCAAGAATACAATGTGGATACATGCAAGAAAATTCAAATTGAGATTACATAGACATGAGACATACAAAGTGGATCTATGTGTCGGCAAATTATACATATTCCATCGCAACCTGGACCAAAGAGATAAGATCTAGGGTCTTCAATCCCGCTACCCCAAAAGTACGAATCTAACCATGTGATTACATGTGTCGAAGTCGAACATGGTAGAAAACACTTGATTACCGGTCATTAATGAAACCGTTAACAAGTGCGAGGGAAATCACCATTAATGTCAATGAATCCCAACGTACACTAGTACAATCCATCGAATGTGAATAAATGAGTTGAGGTCGAACATCCAATGGAATCTCCCAATCAGGGGTCAATGATGAAAACCCACTGTTGAAAGCGAGGAAACATGCCATTGAGGCATGCAAGTTCCAAGTTACTAAATAATTTCTAAGTCTTTTTTCTGGATAATGAGATGGAGTCGATGGAACAAAACTCGTCACAGGAGGGCCTTGATGTATTCCCCATCAATGACATGAAATGAGCAACATATTTTGAAGGCAGAACAGAGTATGATGTAATTTGAACTATACACAGGGAAGGTTGACACAGAGAGAATGGACAACTGCAAATGGCCGACTCAATAGAGGTTTCAAATGAACTTCTCTTGAACATGTTAACGCTCTGTAATTTTCCCAAGGCTGCGGGGGTCACAAAGGTAACCTCAAACCACTTGGAGTCTTGGATCTATCCCTCCAAGACTCGGAGAGGGCTCTCTCTGTATGATTTAGCTTGGTTTGGCATAGAATATTAGGCTAGTTATAAGGGATCGGGGTTTTTGGTTTTTAAATGGTTGGTTTGGGACAGCAAGGAGGGCCATTGGGCAAATGGGGTCTACACTTAAATATGTGATTCACTCTCAGATCTAGACAAAGCTCTTACACAGGGAAAGGTAGTGGAAATGTTGGATCGAATTAAGTTTGAATGGTGTCGATTTGAGGAAGAACTAGGGGAGGAAAAAGCCAAGAAAAGGAGCAGCTAAGAATTCCTTAACTAAGATTTTTAGAAGAGAAATATAAAGATTATCAAAAGATCAAATGCAGAGTATTTTGCCAATAAATTCTTCTCTGTTATTATCTTCTGAAAATAAGAATTGAAAACAAGTGAAAAGATGACAGGAAAAATACTTAATAGAGAAAGAAACGCCACCAACACATCCGCACAAGAATCCTGTAAAAAGCATGCCCATTACAGATCAATCATTTAATGATTACAGAAAAATTTTTTTGGAATGGCAAAGCCCACGTTCCAGCCAAAAGGAAAAACACCTCACAGGTCGAACCCCCCTTTCCTCTTTTACATCTCCTTAAATAAGGAAAAATGTCTTAGTCTTCAAAGACTTCAGCTCCATCTCTGCTTTCTAAAAATAGAAAACAGTTACAATCATCTAGACACCTGTAAACTGTCTCCTAAAACAAACAAACAAAAGTAAATTAAAGGAGAATCAAATTTGACAACTGCTGCTTGAACATCTTGAACACTGGAGGTTGTTAGCATTCACTGGCAAATAAACTCTAACAGCATCAAAACAGATAAATGCAGAATCAGTCGAATGCTTGGGGTTGTTGGAGATTTGCTGCCAGCTGGAGGATCGGTGCTCTAAACACTGCCTGAAAAATAGGAAATCTCTGCCATTTGTCATGAGTGAAGTTAAATTGCCTTTGATCGAGCTACCATCTGCCCCATGATCTTCCTCAAACTGCTGCCTCGAATCCTGGAAGATTGATTTGCTGCCACATGTTCTGGAGATGATATTTCCTTGCTGGCTTGCTCCTGTAAACACTCAACTATAATTCGAATGGCATGATGGAAAGTGCCACTTGTGCTCTAATGCTACCTCAAAAATGATGGTATAGCTGACATTTGTACCCCATATTGCTACCTTAAAGCTGGATCGAATCCCTCACTGGATGCTTTGATTTTATACTTTTTGGTTGTACTCCTGGAAATATGGGATTTTATTTCCACATATATCTTTGACTGCCTTGAAACGAGAAAATGTATCTTGTTGAAGCTCGAATGGGTGTTTTGGACAAAACATCATTCATTCTATGACTCAACATAGGTTCAATATGCGATGTGAACTGGTTGAAGTTTGAATCAGTTGAGCCTTTTAAAATATTATCCATTTTAAACATGGCTGCAAAGACTCTTGCTCCAATCTTGCATTCCCAACCATAGTATTGACCTTTAAATCATTTCTGGCATTGGCTGGGGATGTCAACATGTAACTTGAGTTGGAGTCATCAAGCATAAACTCTAGCCACTAATTAATAGAAACATTGTTAGTAGTTCTATCACTTAGTCTCTCAAATGAAATTTCTGATTGCAATGTGAGATCTGCCTAGATGTCGACCTCTTCCTGTTTCATTTGTGGGTAACCTTTGTTTGACAAATCTTCAATAGCACCCAGTTTGGTCATCCTATCAGAAAAGAAATTATTCATTACTGAAGGTAAATAATTCCTTTGTATTGGTGATTCGTTCCAGCCTTCAATCTTTGGCTCTATTTCATTTTTCTTGAAAACATGACATAAAACAAAAACATCCTGAATACCAGCAACACCTTCACATTGTGTCTCATCTCGACGATATTCATAAGATCCTCTAAAAGAATTTTCTAAAAACGAATCAAGATGCTCGGGTTTTATTGAGTACTTTGTTTATAATGTTCTCGTGAATCTAGTGTCTCAGAATCAAAAGGATCCAGAGTGTCGAAATCAAATGCAAAGGGAAAGAGATATTCCAATGACTTGAGCATGGCGCACACATATGTAATTTAACCTGTCCATTTCTTGCTTCTGACTCTGCCCAGAAATTCAATCTGCAATATTTTCCTAATATACAAAACCGGCCTTGGTCCCCATTCCCCTTTGACTTTCGCATTGTGGTTTCAGGTGCATGGAGATGGAGCATTGGAGCTTGGCTTTTGGGCCATCTGCTTGCATGACTCAGAAAAACAACTTAACAAAAACTGTGCAAGGTCCTTGACATTTGTATGTCTTTCTCTTGGCACCTGATACATCCCTCGTACATCTGTGCAGTTTCCTTGGCACATGATATCCACTACATATGGCACATTCACATCTGAAACTACATACATAGGCTGTCAACTCCTGGCCATTACTTGACACATGACCCCTGGTCGACACCTGGGTGCACAGGGTAACTCTGTGTTTTTTATTTTTAAAGTTTTGGGGATTAATCCCACCATGAGGAGAAAGGACAAATGAGTATTGATATGTGTCAATAGCCACAATGTATTCCAATGAAGTGAGCTCGAGGCTATCAACTTTTGCTTGGCCCCTTGCGCTCGAGCATTGGCTTGTATGTTTGTTGTTGGTTTGTGAAAAGGTGCTAACTCTTGGTGTTGAGTGCTTGGAGATTGGCCCTCGGCCAATATACCTTTTGGAAAATAATTTTTCAAACAATTTATATTTTGAAAAACAAAACAGAACACTCTGCATAAAGGACGAGGGGCCAATTTTGGCTTAAAAGACCAAAAATCAATTATAAAAACCAAATTTGGCTAATAAACCAAACTTTGTATTTACCCACAATAATAAAAATTTTCCATTCAAGCCAATTCATAATTTCTTGCTAAAAATGCACAAGAGCTTTAACTTTCTTTGAAGCTGGCATGCAGGTACTCGTCTTATGCTTGGTCAGAGTTGAGCGCTTTCTGTTGCCTTCACTATGCATCATGAGCAAAAGTGTAATTCCTAAAATAGATACATATTAGTCAGAATACTGATTCCCCTATTATATAGGGTTCTAACAGAACATATGAATGACACGACCAATGATTTGGCAGCATTGACTCAGAGATGACTCAGGATATGACCTTATAGAAAATCGAATGAGAGACAAATGAATTTCCCAAACCGGCTTCAGATAACGAATAAGGGGGTGTCATGTTCAAGAGTGACACTTACTACCAATAATATGAATACGAAAACACATCCCTTTCCCAAATTTTTCCCCCACCATTTCTGGCGAGCACCTCTTTATTTTTACGCAATCTTGAGGAGGATAACATATGCTTGTTGATGTAAGCTCATCTTTCAGATGATTCATTCGGAGTATGTTTAACGAACCCTATGAAGGAGTGGTTCGGTCCCATTACGGGTCTATCGATGTGTGTTTAACGAGTCCAAAGATAGAAAACTCGAAGGTTTTTCATGATTATAGAGTCTGGAAAAACACTTAAAAGAGGACTCTCTCAGTTCCTTTTTCATAAAATACTCTGATGAGACCGAAAAAGAGGTAAATTAATGCCCAACAGATGCTTTCTTCAAATAATTTAACAAGCGTGAAAATAGCAAGGTCTCTCGACAATCGTTTCATGTTTAGAGAGTCTGAAAAGAGCTTAAAGAGGACTCCAAGGGGATTCCTTTTTTGTATAACCTTGTTGAGCTCGAAAAAGTGATAAAAGTGTGCTTGATCGCATTCTCATGTATTTTCGAGTGTGAGAAAGGACAAAGACCAAGCTCGAGGTTTTGTGCAAAAACCATAAAAAACAATCAAAACATGCGATGAAAAAGAGAAAAAGTATTTGTATCCCTGTGTATGAACGTCGAGGTCGTTACGTCTGCAAAAGTCACACTCATAAGGGTATTAGGCATTAGGTTTAATAAATAAAACAATTATAAAAACCAATAACAAATGGTAAAAGTAAATATAAGTGGGTAAAAGTTCTTTTTACCATAGTCATTGTAACTTTGCCAATATTTTAGCCCAAAACCCCTCTTTTGCCCTTGAATTTCGGCGCTCGATTGCGGGAGGTACGAGCATCCATTCAATGAACCGTCTCCGGTAGTGAGGTAAGATCCTTGTACTCTATCTTTTCATGGTTCAATTTTTCATTTTCATTGGTAAAATTCATGTTTTTGAGTTTGTTTTAGGGGTTAAAATTGCGCTCAACCATTCTCGCAGGCCAGCCACACGGGACCTGCGAGAATGCATCATTCTTGCAGGTGGCCCCAAAGGCACCTGCGAGAACCTTTCACTATGCCTAAAGGGCACCTATGAGAACTGCAAAGTGAAAAAATTCTTTGAAGTTTGCTCAATGAAAAAGTTACCAAATGTTGAAGAGAGTTGCTGACCTTCTTCTTATGTGTCTTATGCAGGCCTTTGGCTATCACCATGGTTCTGGAATGGCGTGAATGAGAGCATGAAGAAGATGATGCTATTGCCGGGAATAACCCAGGCACTGTTTCCACTTTGCGAGACTGTGGTCTCCTGAAATTCTTTCGCATCCCAGGTATGAGGGCCCAAGTCAGGTTATTGGAGTACCTTGTGCATATGTGAGACGCAGACCAACAAGTATTCCACGTAGGGGTCCACACATTGTCCTTGGATATCAAGGACATTTACTTCTTGATAGGACTATCATGGCATGGGTACCACGCGAGCCTGACTGGTAGCAGAGGTGGTGGGCTGCCTATGAGTGAATACTGTCATTTGCACTGTGTTCCAGAGGCAGAAAGGAGCAAAGGAAAGGTAGCCATTTGGGGGGTGCAGGATTTGACCCTTCGCACTATTTTGTTCACCATTGCTCATATGGCTGGGAGCACTACTCCTCACATGGATCTCCAAAGCTACTTTCAGTATGCCATAGAGTGTACTGAACCTTGGGTCTTTAACTGTACAGACACAGTCCTTCGTAGCGTGAAGAGGCAGTTGACTAAATGCAAGCGAGGCAACCTGAAGCAATTCGGGTACGGGTCATTGTTGGTGTCCTTATTTCTTGAGAGGGTTCCCTTGCTGAGGTTGCAGGTTGAGTGGGGTTTACCAGCTCCAGAGGATCCAATAATGCTAAGGTGGTGTCATCTCATGGCTCGGCATGTAGCTAGACCAATCAACAAATACAATGATGCCTTCTTCGACTGGTTGCGACCACAAATGCTGATGGTCGATGATTATGCCTATGCCGAGTTGGACTTCTGAGGAGATCTGGACTTGGCCCTACCCAAGGGTGCTCACTGGGGAGATCTTGGTAAGAAGTACACATTTTTTACTTTTTTCAATGTTTTTGTGAATTTTATCATACGCAAATGTTTTTATGTTCGTCCAAGGTCTAATTACAAAACTTCTTTTTTGATGACACAGACGTAGGGCCTTATCAACCACCTGGTACTTCTCCCATTCAGCGATGAGAAGAGGTGGCTCTAGTGCCACGATGGGACACTGGAGATTATGAAGCGGTGGAACAAAATTTAGAGGGTTTGACAGCAGACATTCCAGACATGCCTCTTGGAGAGGTTCCACGATGTTATCAGCATCATACGGTGGGAGTGTCAGAGTCCATTGGTTGAATACTTCGTAGGGTTGCCCGAGCAGTCCTGTGTTACCGTGAACGTCATCCATGACGTCACTTTGTAGAAGCTATGAGCTTTAGATTTTGAAATTTTGGTCCTCCGACAGAACTTTTTTGTAAAAACTTTTTGATCGTTATATATACATACGGCTTCTACCGGTTGATCTTGTGTTGTGTGAAAGTTGATGTGATTGATTTATAAATGACCCAAATGTATGTCTAATACATAGTTAGTTAATGCATCACTTAATATATTTATACATCTAGGAATATGTCGATACTCAATATAATCAAAATAACGTTCCAAGAGGCGAATCCACAAATACACCCGTAACAAAGTAGGACTTTGAATAGCATAGACATTACTTAACTGTAGTACTACGAGCTGTGAATCGAGTCACACAACCAAATGACGGATACCGAGCGAGATAACATCAATCAACAATTCGATAACGGCGCTATACTCTGCAATATTGTTGGTCGCACGGCTGAGGCACACACCTCATAAAGAGACAAGTTTGTTTGTAGGGGCGTAAATTGCCCATGCAGCGGAAGCAAGGTTATGAGTACTACGGCTAGCACCATCAGTGAAGCCAAATTAGGGTAGCGAAGACTCCGACATCTAGAAATCAAACACAACGTCATATAAGGGTAGAGACCAGATAATGACAAAAGAAAACTACAGTAACACACAAGAAGTATGATACAATAAAAATACAGGTACTCGTGCACAGGTGATTTTATGCATAGTACTTCTTCAAGTACAACCCATTTCTGGGTTCACTCAAAGGGATACCATCATAATCTACTAACTCGTAAGCTCCTTTTTCCAAAACTTGTCTAACTATATAAGGACCTCACCACATGGCTTCAAATTTTCTAGCTCCTAGCATATCTCGATCTTGTTCGTAGAGGAGAACCAGATTTCCTTCGGAGAAAACGCGAGGCTTGACATGTTTGTCGTATTGGGCCTTGACACATTTATTTTGGGCTTCTATGACTAGGGTGGCATCGCGTCGAGTTTCATCTAATCGCATAAGATACAATAGACGTTCTTCCTCAGCATAAGTGTTTGGTAGGAGTTCAACAACTAGTTTTAAAGAGGTATCTCACATTCGATCGGGAGAATGGCTTCCAAACCATAGACTAACCGGAAAGGTGTAAACCCAGTAGCAAACTTAATAGATGTCCTGTAGGCCCACAATGCCGAAAAAAAAATTGTGTGCCAACTTGTTTTGTGAATCCCTATCATTCGTCGGAGCATGGTTATGAGAACTTTGTTAATTTCTTCGACTTGGTCGTTGGCTGGGTAATAGGGCGTTGAGTTTTCATAGTGAAGACCCAACTTTTCAGTGAGTTCGGACATCATGAAGTTTCTAAAGTGGCTACTGTGATCAGTGACGATATCCTGAGGAACACCAAAATGGGCTATGATGTGATTAAAAATAAATAATGTTGCGGTCTTTCCAGTATTGTCAAATGTTGGCATCGCCTTGACCCATTTCGTAAAATAATCTATGGCTACAATAATGTATCCATGCCCCCCTGTCGAGTGGGGGTGACATGTCATGAAATCGATGCCCCATTTCACAAAGGGACCAATGGAGACCATAGGGTGAAGAGGATCGGGATGTGACCGTATCTTATGATTATAGGTCTGGCAAGCATGGCATTTTTGGACGCCGATTATGCAATCGTTAAATAAAGAAGGCCAAAAATACCCTGCTCATAAGATCTTCTGGGCAGTAGCATACCCAGACATATGACCACCACAAGCTCCATAATGGTATTCATTTAAGTCTTTCTCGGCTTCGTCGAATGTGAGGCGGCGTCGAAAAACTGAGTCAATCCCGCGGCGATAAAGAGTATCCCCGAGGATAATATATTGACGGGATTGGTAGCGTATTTGATGTCGGTCAGTACTGGACAAATTGGGCCAGAAAGTCTAGGTTTGGAGATATATGATGATATCTCCATACCAAAGATCATCGGAACTAATGAGGAAAAGGGATTCATCAGGTAATGAATCGACTGCTACATTTTCCGTTTCAGAGTAGGGAAAGTCGCATATCAACTCGGAAAACACTAAGAACTTCTTGGACTTGGCTCATTCGAATTCCAAGTCAAACTCTTGGAGTATCACGATCCATTTGGAGTATTTTCCCCCTAGCAATTGACGTGTGAGAATGTGTTACATAGGGTTGCAATTAGAAATCACTGTAGACTTGCAAGAGAGGATATAGTGCCAGAAGCGTTGAACTGCTTGGACGGCTGCCAAGGCCAGTTTTTTGACATGTAAATACTTGGTTTCAGTAGGTGTTAGACTTCGAATCAAGTAATAGATAACATGTTTGTCATGAGAATCATCCTCTTGGACGATGAACCATACCAATGGTGTAATCCGAGGCTGCGAGGTAGAGGAAATAATCACGACTGTAATGGGGGGGGAAGAGCAGCGGAGCACGTGTCAGGGACAGTTTCAAAGCTTCGAAGGCTTTGTTTGCGATAGTATCCCATATGAACTCAGACCCCTTTTTGAGGAGTCGCGTAAATCCACGAGTTATCTCGGCATAGTTCGAGATGAAACGATGAAGAAAGTTTTCTTTCCCTTGCAAACTTTGTAACTGGCGAGGTGTAGAAGGAGGAGGGAGATTAAGGATCACCTCGACCTTTAACGGATCTACCCTAATCCCTTGACATGAAACAATAAATCCTAGAAGTCGGCCGGATTCCACACAGAAAACACACTTGTGTGGATTCAAGCGTATATGGTAAAACCGACAACGGACGAAAATGGCTCGGAGGTGGATTGGATGATCGACTCGGTGCATGGAATGAGTGGGTAAGTCGTCAAGATATGGTTGCACGATGTGCTTGATATCATGGAAGGCATAAGACATAGCGTGTTGAAACGTTGTGCCAGCATTCTTGAGACCAAAAGGGAGTTTCCGATAGGCGAAAGTGCCCCAAGGACAAATAAAAGCAGTCTTATGTTGATCCTAGGGAACAATATTGATTTGATTATATCCGGAGAAACCATCCATCAGAGAGAAGATTTTTATTCTGGCACAATCATCGACAATCTGATCTATGAAGGGGGTAAGAAAGTTGTCCTTAGGACAAGCTTTGTTAATATACCTATAATCAACACATACACGAATCATGCCTTGTTTCTTGTCAATCGGGACAAGATTGGAAACCCAGTCAGTGATGGCCACCGGGTAAATAAAGCCAACTTTGAGAAGTTTCTCGAATTCAAGCTTGATAGCAGCCACTTTACGTGGGTGAACTGGACGAAGGCATTGCTGGACGGGATTAGCGTCGGGGTATGTCTTGATCTCATGTATCACAATGTCGGGGTCGATACCCAGCATTTCTTCGTAGCTCCAGGTGAAAATGTCACGAAACTCTTTGAAAAGTGACGTGTAGGTGATGAGTTCGTCAGGGGAACATGAAGCTCCGATATGCACATTTTTGAAAATTCCAGGTTTGATGGATATGTCGAGGGGAATAGTGGGTGAGATATTGCTTAAGTTCCCTTTGGAAAACACATCGTGTGTGGACTCGCGAACGGTTGAAATGACGACAACGGTCGATGGGGTCGAGATCCGTTGGTAGTTCTCGATGGTATGTTGCTCCAGGAAGAGGATGGAATGGTGATGTCCATCGTCCCAAAGGGTGTCTTCCATGACAGACATGATCATCTCGTTTGTGGGAAAAATGACACAGAAAGGATCTGGAGATAACTCACCAAGAGAGGGGGTAGAAGGGGTTGTTGACGGAATGGCCTGATAGGCAGATTCGACTGGACTTAACAGCATTTCGTCACCGTAACGAAGATGATCGCCAGGGTTAGGTACCATCCATGGGTTGTGAGATGCAAGGGTTCCATGAATCGAGGTGGAGATCATATTGATTGAAGCAATGGACGAGTGTGGAACATCGGGCGGTGGAATGGGGAAGGTACCCATTAACGAAGAATCTTTGAGAAGACCTACACCGACGTTCTTGTAACCCGGTGGGGTTTTAGCGATTAACGGTATGTTTCCAGTACACGTATCTGAGTTAAAGAAGGCTAATTGGTCGACGGTGACTACCTTTCCTTGCCCTTCTTTGCTTTGGCAAAGAAGGGCNCGGTGGGGTTTTAGCGATTAACGGTATGTTTCCAGTACACGTATCTGAGTTAAAGAAGGCTAATTGGTTGACGGTGACTACCTTTCCTTGATGTGGGAAACGTAGAACATGAAAAAGAGTCGACACGACTGCGTGCATGGAATCGATCCAGCTATGGCCAAGCAGAAAATTGTAATTGAGAGGAGTGTCAAAGACTTCCACTTCGACTTGGACCATTTTTCCTTCTAGCATGATTGGCAATGAAGGAAGGACACCATAAGGCTTAAAACCGGAGCCATTGAAGGCTTTGAGAGTGTTCTTGGATTCAGTCAAAGGGGGAGAGCCGATGGCTTTCCAGTAGGTAACAGACATGACACACGTCGAGGCACCCTCGTCAATGATGGTTCTAAAAATGTTTTTGTCGGAGACAATCACTTGGATTTGGAATGTGAGTTGAGGGGGTAACCATGGAATGTGATCTTCCAAGTCAAAAATTATTAAATTTGTGTCCGTCAGGTCGATTCCACCGATAGCTTTCAATAGTGCCTTCCGTTGTGTAGGACAACTTTGAAGGACTTCGAGGGCTAACATCGCAAAAGGTGCTTGGGCCAGATCTTCAACAATGCTGTAGTTCTGGGAAGCACAAGCATGAGGATTGAAATTCGATTTCTGAACAACACCCTTTGGAGAGGGTCGAAGAACTGTGTCAAGGCTCGGTCGTTCGAGATGAAGAGGACCGTTGGTAGGTGGAGTCACAGGAGAGGGTTGTACCAATGAAAGAGGTAGATCATCAACTTTCTCTTTAGAGGGAGAATAATCTTTGGCTCGAGTGGTGAGTGCAATGTCATTCTTCTTTGAATCGCCAGTACACATCAATACATAGGACGTAGTAGAAGGGGAAGGTTGGTCTTGAATGACCAATTGGGTGTGTTGTTGAGAGGGGAAGGGTTGGGACAAAATGATCAGAGCAGATGGTTTCGGGGCTCCTTGAAGGAACTTAGTGACCTCGGCGCATCGTGGACAATCCTTCATGTAGTGATCATCACCACAGATAAGACAAGGGTATCGAGGTTTGCACTTATCCCTATCGTCAATAGGCAGAGTTTTGGTTTTCTCTGCTTGTAAAGTATTTTTTTCCTCCTTATTCTTACCCTTTCCTTTTCTGGATTTTTTTTTACCGGTTGGGGTAGATTGAACTGCATTTACCTCAGAAGTCTTGCCGGTGGGAGGGGTAGGAGACAAAGCATTTTGAACATTAGAAGAAGCAGGTTTGGGGTTGGTGCTTGAGGCAGAATGTGGTTGGGCATGAAAATTTCCAATCACACCGTCGACTGCATGAGAGGCCGCTGGAGTAGTTGTTGTGGAAGAAGTGGAAGGACGAGGTGCATAAGGGAGTAAGTCATAAAGAGTACCCGTTTGTGAGTAAACGAGGTCAAGATATTGAGCATGACTTATGGCCTATTCTTCTGTGACAACTCCACCCATGGCGATGTCATGAGCGATGTCATTCACAAATTATTTTGTGAACCACTGTGCTAGCAACTGATCGGGAAGTTTGAGTTTGATGAAACGTCGTCTCCGTCGCCACTCATGAATGTGATTAGATATATGAGTGGCTTTGGTTTGTTTGAAAGAACTCAAAATCTCGGTCCCCATTTCATAATGGATCAATAACTAGTAGTGTGTGAGGAAGGCCATAGCTAGGGTGTTGAAGTCGACGAAGAAACCTCGTGGCAATTCTATATACCACTTCGCAGTAGAACTCGTGAGAGTCCTTTGAAAAAGATGTAAACGAATAGAGTCATCCATCAAGGATTTGGATGAGCACCAGAGGTGAAAAGTCATGACATGATTGTTCGGGTCCTCTCCTGCCTTGCCATCGAATTTAGGGATGTCTGATGGTAGCTTGGCTGGTATAGCAGGCCATTGGGAAGAGTGACGAATTGGATCATTTAAAATCCTTGATAGATCTGGGAGATCTAAAGTGGCCAAGAAGGGTAACTATCTATTCACATGCGGGTATTAGTGGCTTTGTGGAGGGAGGCCCATCGACAAACCAATGGGACCATAAGCAATATGCATGTAATGCGAAGACCCAGGCAAATTCGATGGTTGTTGTGGAGGAAAGTAACTCATGGGATTGTATCCTTGAATAGGGATGTGAGTTTGAGTAGTCGAGCCCCAAATAGGATTGGACGTACCTGGATATGGTTGGCCTATACTAGGGGGTATAGAGGATGTAGCTGGAAGTTGTTGCCCCCCAATCGATTGAGGATTATGTTGTATCAGATGGTTCCAATACTGGGCCAAGGATGGAGGTATGTTTTGTCCGTAGGGTGGGGTCGGTGGGGGTTGTCCTCCAATCGGAGGTTGTGTTCCAATTGGGGGTTGTGTTCCAATTGGGATTTGTGTTCCAATAGGAATGTGACCTACAAGGAGGGGTTGAGTCAAACCTCCTTGGTGGAATTGTCCACCAACAAGAATCTGGTAATTTGGTGTGAACGACAGAATAGTACCACTGGGATTAGTGCTTCCGGTAGAGGACAAGAAAGGTCCTCCTAAAGGGGGTTGAGGAAGTGTCGGAATGAAGCTGGGAGGAGAGTTCCCAGAAGAAGAGGGACCACTGGGAGTCCCAAATGGAATTTGTGTAGGAGTGGGAATAGAAGCATTCAACGCACGGTATCCGAGTGGAAGTATTGGGGTGACACTAGGCAAGAGAAGTGTGCCAATGGGGGCTTGACTAGCCGTTGTAATCCTGGTGTGAATACTCGTAGTATCTATGTAATGGACCATTTCTATAGGGACGGTCAAGATGTGGTCAGATCCTGGAGCGTCTGTACCAAGAAAATAATAAGTAGTAGTAAAAGGTACTGTGTCTAGGTCAGAGGTTTCAGGGAACGCAGGTGAGACGGTGATTTCAATGCCTGAGCCTGCACCAAAGAGATCCCATCTAAAAATGCCAGTAGACCAAAAATAGATCTTGGCCCTCAAGTCCTGGAAAGGGTCCAGTCGGTGATCCAGAAGACACAACAACTAAGTCTCTAGAAGAATTCACTCGCATAATCTGTCTCTCGGAATCATGGTGAAGTCGAAAGTCCTCTCGAGAATTGGTAATTCGGAAACGTTCCAGAGAGTCGATTCTTTCCACTTGTGGAGTGGTAACGTCTTGGACTTCACTCTGTTGAGGAGATCCCTCAGGTGAGCTCGTAGGCAGGGGTTGAGAACCTTCCAGGTTTTCAGGAGGTAAGCCCTGCATTCTATGTGAACAACATGGAGGGTCTATTGTGAATGAGTTACAAACTTATGAAGAAAAAACCTATGGTCAACTTGGGTAAACAAATAGCACGCGCTAGTAAACAAAATCTAGGAAACAATACCAAGAAAACAAGACCTTCTAATTCCGAAGTCACTAGTTGGTGATGAAATCCAACGTCGCAACAACAAGACGAGAAGGGGTTGGGCTAGGGTGGAAAAGTTACGCTGACGACCTACTTAACGGACTTACACCCTGGTGCAAGCTCCCACACATAATTGTGGGTATACCCTCCAAGGAGCCTGAGTGAGTTTGGCCAATGTCGATTCGAGGTACCATGAAGACTTGCCCCTTCACAGTCACCTTGTTTAATACCCTAAGAATATAGGCCACTAAGGTTACCACCGACAACAATAAAGCCTGGGGGAATAGTCAACAATCCGATCCACACATAAGGGCAGGGTATCTAACCCGAAATCAACTCGAGAGGCTTCCACTCATCATTGTGGGTATACCTCCAAGTGACCCCTGTAATACGTGCAATCTCTACACCGATATCAACAAAGTGGGGTGAGTAACTCTGTCAATATCAATGTGACCTCGGGTTTGACCCTTGTGTGAGAAGGGCTTCCCAGGACATAATGTTGTAAATGGAATTTGACACTCCTTAACACAAGATGCTATTGTGTGTTTTGTGCTTTGGAGAGTGTATCTCTCTGCCTATTCCAAAGCGCTAGCCTAGCTAATTGTTGGTGTAATAGAGCTCTAAAAAGAGTTACTAGTTAAATTTTAAAATTAGCGCAATGTTATTAAGGGCTGTTGTTACTCAAAGGAAATGGAGATGAAACTGATGGTGTGTGAAACTCTGACCCAACAATGCATAGATAGGAATGAAATATATCAATTTTCGTTCGATGAATCCTATGTACGGGAGGGAAAGAGAAGTGTTATGGAACAATCTTGAACTACGATACACAATTTTGTTTAAAATGCAATCTCAACGAATCACGCAATAATGACAATTCTCTATTTGTTCTTTTTCAACAATTTCAACAATTGATTTTCAATATTTTCAAAAACGAAAATGCTTTTAAAAGAAAAATGTTTTTTACTTTTCAAAAAGGATCTACACCATGGTGGCGAGAGCAAGGAAAACCAATAACTAATGAACAAGCAATAAACAAAAACCTAAACCAATCTTTCAATGGAAACAAAAATGACAAGCAGACAAAACTAGTCTTTTCAAATGCATGAGAACAATGATCTTCCAAATAATGAGCAAATGAGAAAGACAAAGAATCCCAATTGTCAAACCGATCACCGGCTCCTAACCAAACAAGTACTCAAATTCCAAGATCAGAGAGTATATCCTTGTTAAGAAAAGTCAAGAGATGAGAGTCGAGAAAAAGATGGACAGGAAGAGCCTTTGATTTCCGAAGACTGATCGTTCACAAAATCCGAAGTCAAGAAAACATCAACCAATGGTCCAAGATTTTTTTTTTTCAGACACCTATACTGATCTGGACATCTAAGCATGCAAAAACCTTAAATCCAAAAATTTTAAAAGAGGGTTCGCAGGCTATTAGTAATACACAGTGTGAGAATGGAGCATTCTCGCAGGCTACCTTTGAGCAGGGTGCGAGAACCTCGCACTGGACATAAAGGCAGAGTGCGAACTCAAGGTGTTCTCATAGGCCACTGTGGGGTTCAGTGCGAGAAGGCCTGAAACTAGGCAAAATTTTGGAAAAGGACAAAAAATTTGAAGGGACTTCTGGACCCAGGGAGTCTATAAGGGTGTCCTGAAGACTCAGAGATTGATAGAAATGAAGAAAGGTAAGGCAAGAGAAAATGGCCAAGGAAAAACACCAAAAACCATGAAGAAATGGGTTGCATTCCCAGTGGAGTCGCCAATTTTGTTATCATACTAATCGGTAGGTGCAGACACTAACAGATCTCCCTAGATCCACCTGGATCTAGAACAAAACAGGACAGGACATGACTCTTTCCCTAAGTTATGACCATTGAATTAGCTAGTAAGGAGGAACAAGTAACATACCTTTGTATAGATTCCTTGGGTCTTTGTTGCTCCCGCTTCGCTCCGGTGCTCTCGTGAGGTCAAGACCAAGACAACACAAACCAACCAAAGTGAAGATAGCAAAATGTATTCAATCGTCAACTTATGTGTATGATCAAGGAATTACACAACGAAGTAAGAATGACTTTATGGGAAAAGGACATGTCGTTGTATCATATTAATCGAAAGTAGAAGATACAACCTGATCGCCTTGATGTCGCAAGCTTCCTTTTGGTGACTCTTGGTTCCAACACACACACTTGCTCGATCCTTGCATGAAGATCCAATTCCTCTTGATAGACTTGCTAGAGTCTCCAAGCTGTTGTTCAAGCTGGGTTCTTCACACAATTACTTCACCAATTCTCCAATTAATCTTGCTTAAACTTTTCCATGAGAATCCTATCAATATATAGGAGAGGATGAGATGGTTACATGGATGAGAATGATCCCACCAAATCAGGGAAACCAGTAAAATGATAACCATTCGAATGCCAACCCATTCTCTAGAAGATTCCCTTCTAGAACCCTCAAGACTTCTTCCTTTTTTCCAAGCTTGAGAACAAGTTCGCACCATAGGTATAGAGCACAGTGTGAGAAGTTCGCACCCTAGCTGAAGATGGCATGTGA
>JASDQU010101117.1:398176-419401 GCA_032191745.1 Picea mariana
TCTGAGGTAACCAAGGATATCTAAACCAGAATTCTGAGTGAAGGTGAAGAAAATAAGGTCAAAATGCAAGGAAGGATAAATTCTTTTGATGGTGCTTTCTAAGGTATGTTATTTATAGGTCATCTCACCATTTTTACTATAATTTTTTCTATATAATGATTCAGACCTTGAAATTGCTATGCAAGTGAGAAATAATATCCAAATATCTATGGAAAAAAAATTCATCTTGTGGGTCATTGTATTTTTGGAGTTACACTCCGTGGAAAATAGGGTTTGTGGCCAGTCCTGAAACTAGTCAAAATCAAGTATTTTGGGTAAAAAAGTCATAACTTCTTCATAACAGATCCAAATTCAATGAGACAAAATGTGTTGGTTAGGGTACAGTCTGTAGTATATTTTGTAACATTTTCAGATCATTTCAAAAAACATTTTGTGTAGGGAACGCTCTACAAGTTCGCTCTCTAGAATAAGCCAGAATTCAACAAGGTATGCTATTTTTACTATAACTCATTTTATGAGACGTTCCAAGTAGTGAAACTAGGAGGAATTGCATAAAACACACTGAAGAACATTTTTTATCAGTTTCATATATTTATACATTACAGGTTCAAAGTTATGATTACTTCAAGTTAGGGTTGTTGACTAATCCAAAACTAGGCATGTGAGACTAAAGAAAAGTTTGATGAAAATGCTAGTCTCTTGTTTTTAAAGTTAAGGAAGGTTTGTAGGAATGTTATCATATAGACCAGGTCTATTACAGAGGTACAAATCAGATTTCGATGATGAAATTGATGAGGGCTTTTGGTTGTGGTACATGTTGAGCACGTGGTTGAGACAAGTAGTTGATGAGTTGGTGCACATACATGAGGTGTATAGTTGATGATGTTGGTACATATTGATGAGTCATAGTTGATGATTAGTTGACACATGATTGGTACATACTTGGTACATGTTTGGATGCACTTGTTTATGGTACAGGTTGATTACAAGTTGGTTCATGGTTGATGCACTTGTTTATGGTACAGGTTGATGGATGGTTGATGCATGGTTCAGATTTATTGGTACAGGTTTACAACGGTATATCTCATAGTGATAGTGTGACAGTGTTTCCATCATTCTACTTCTACTTCAGGGTGGCAGGACGGGGCAAGGACAGGTGGTTGTAGCCACCTTCCGGTTGTTTTCGGAGAACATTGGGGGTTGTAGCCTCCTTCTGGTTGTAGCCAGAGAATTGGGGAGTTGGAGCTTCCCTCAGGTTGTAGCCTGAGAAACTAGGGTGTTGGAGCCTCCTTCCATTTGCAGCTGGAAAACAAAGGAATTTGGTGCTTCCAATGAATGTAATTCTTCAAGACATACAAGAAAAAACATTCATTGGTTTTCTCTCGATTTGGGTTTCCACGTAAAACACTGGTGTACTGTGTAGGTGTGTGATTGTTTATTTCTTACTGCTCATTATTGGATAATAATTCTACATTGATATAAGATTTGAAGAAAAAGGATTATAATTACGCTATTACTGATTCACCCCCCCTCTCAGTAATCCAACACATATAGGCATTTAGCTCGCCTTATGGTCTCCTCCAATTTCTTTGGATCATCATATTGTATTTTGTCATTGATGAATGATGGAAATCCACTCAAATACCTTTGAATCTTAACTGTCTCATCCTTAATGAAAGATATATACTTCAGCAGTTCTAAAAACCTTCTCTCATATTCATCTATGGTCATACTCCCAAGCTTGAGTTCAAATAAATATTTCATTTTCTTGTCATAGTATTTCTTAGTCAAGTATTTCTTCTCAAAATACTTCTTGAATTCCCTCCAAGTAACAATTTTATCTTTAATGTGTTGCACCTGTACAAGCTGATCCCACCACATGGATGCCTTTCCCTTGAGTTGATAGATAGCAATTCTACCTTCTGCATGAGTTGAATAATTATGCAATTGAAAATACTTTCTCATGCCCAACAACCATGTCTCTGCATCTTCATCCTTCTTGTGCTCACCATCAAATGTATGAGGTTTGATTTTGTTCATTTCTCCTCATAGTTCATCCACCCCAGAACTCTTATGCTTCCTAACAGAGGATGGACTTGAGTTGATGTGTGTTGTCTTATTGGAATGCCTCGGGGAGTGGTGGTGATGTCTACTAACACTTCTTGTTCTTCTTTTCTCATCAGGAGACCTATGACTTCCTGATTTACTTGAGCCACTCTCCTTATCCAAATTCTTTTCTATTTTGTTCAAGCTCTGAATTAAATTCATGTTGAATTCATCTTGTTTCTCCTTGGCTCTCATAATCCTTTCATTATCAACTTTATGGCTTTGGACATTTTTCTGCAAAGTTTTAATGGTCTCTACCATATTCATGTTTTCATCCCTTCCTTCTCCATGTCCATTGGAGTTTGTTCCTTCAATGCCCAAATGTACATCCATCCCTCTAATCTCATCCTCCTGACTGTAAATCTCCTGTGCCTCTTCCATTCCTCTAGAATCTATGTTGATCCTGATCTGATCTAGTTTTTAACTCTGCAAAATGTGCATCCAACAAAACTTTGTCAAGGTCACTGTTTCAATAATTTCATGAAAATATGAACCATTCTGGTTCAATAATATATCAGAATTATTTCTTCTGATTTCCTAAAAAATTGAGTGCCCAGATCAATTTTCTAGGTGGATAATTGGATCCCACTATCCAAGACCTTTCCAACGCCTGCTTCCATTCTCAATTCCGAGTCTTGCGCAGAAAGTTATGATTATTTGAAAGTTGCTCATTAATTTTTATGTTCATTTTTCAACTAGGCGCAACTCTGCGTTGTAATTATGCAATTTCACACCTATTCTGAACACTTTGTCCAAGTTTCATCTTTTTCTGGGTTCCGGTTTGCTAGTTACAGCCTGCTGAAGTTCTAGGCCAATTCTTGTTTTGGGTATGGAATGCTATATGTACCTTCTTTGCCATATTAAACATGTTTAACATGCCCAAAAATTTAATTCAGCTCTGGGAATGTCTTCTATGGTTCAATATATTTCCATTGACTACTCCTGCGCCTAATCTAATTTTGGAGAAGAAATTTATGGCTCTTTGAAGTTAGATGGGTCTTAAAATTTGCCCTCCACTGTTTGTGTTGTAACTTTCTCATAAAAGCTCCATTTGATGAACGGTTTACACCATTAGAAAGATCTCTCCAAGCTCTTTTATTTGAGCTATAGAGATAGAGTGTACCTTGGTACACTCTATTCTTGTGGTTTTTGAGTAGCTAAAAACACTCTTAAGGGCCTCAAAAACGCGCTGCAAAAAGATGACATTCAAATGATATAAAACGTCGCAGAAAATCGATGGTTTTATGCTATTGTTCACCCTCCAAACGAATTCGTGCGCACAAATTTCAACCCGTAAACCCATATTTGACATGCGCAGAAACAACACAAGGTAAATCGTGCTCCGTGCACCTATAACCACTACGCGTCACTTCTCTGTCGCGCCAATAACTTGTGCACACTACTTTTGTGTTGCGCGCCAATATCCACCGCGTGCAATTTTTGGCTCTTGCACTATTACCTGTTGCGTGCAGTTTTTGTATCACAAGCTGATATTCCATGCGCATTTCACTCTACGTGATGCACCATGCCAAATTTTAGTACGCCCCCATCGCGCACCAATACTTTGCACGCAACATTAACTAAACTGTCACGCGACACCATATACCCACATTGCACGAGCACCAACCAAACTCCTATGTGCTCGGCTAATACTGTGCACACCACGCGTGCCATTATTATGTGTGTTCACACCGCACACACCTTATTATGTGTATGCACACTACGCAATGCTAAATTTATTGCGCACACTCGCACACCAACATTTTTTCACGCAGAGCCAAAATTTAGTGCGTGCACTCGCACCCTAACATTTTTCCGTGCAATGCCCAATTTTTACATATCACAAGCCTTTTACTATGCATCCAGTACTTTTAGTGCACCCACCTGTGCACATTCATTTTTATGCGCATTAATTCCTCATGAACTCTACTGCAGAAATTGGGGCTTTTGCTTAACTTTTTCCCCAATTTACCATAGACATTCTGCAACTATGAAATTTGTTCAATTTCACCCCGATAACACCAGATCAACCTTTGCAACAACAAATCGTTGTGGGTTGACATTTCTGGAACAAATTTTTCCCAAATTCCATTCACGAATTGAGAATTTTAATTATGAATCTCGCTCCATTTGTCATGGCTTCACTGTAACTTCAAATTCGACCAATTCCAGGTTTGAATTTAATAGAACAAATATTAAATCAATAATATCTCACCACATGGCCGAATTTCTCAACTTTTTTATGAATTTAACAACATAAATTGGGGTTTTTCCCCAATTTCGCCCAATTGTTGTTACTTTTTACCATGGACACTCTCCAAATTGAAATTTGGCTAGTTTGAAATAAATCCTCTATGACATTTCACTTCAATTCAACTTGCTCGACCCATCCAGGCTTAGTGTTGAAAACCGAGGCTTTGATACCATATTGTAACGTCCCCGTCCATCCATGTCGGGCCATGATACACGAGACAACGCTTCAATTCTCTCCGCAGAACATACTGTAACATACCCAACATCCAATTGAGCTATGCCACATAAATTTTTTGAACTGCATGCAATTGAAATATATACACACAGAACTCTTGCGGAATATATATAAAATGTAAATAGACAATACATACTGTAAATACACAGATTCATACGAATATGATAGTAAACATATACATGCATCATGTACATGCAATACTCATAAATATACAGGCAGTTATAACCACATATATAATAATCCCATAAAAATAAACACGTAAATAATAATTCAACATGTAAATTCATCACACAAAAGAGACTTATCTTGGTAAGAATATCACCAACTGCGTGCAGACCTTCCACGAACCTCCCAATCTTATACCACACTACTCATCACTCTCAGCAGTGGGTCACCCCCGAGATGGGACTAAAATCCACCCGGGTAAAGGGATTCCTAACCAGGCTAATGGCTCATGGACTACAGGAAAGACTCTGTCATAGGTGCCAACTCAAACTAACAACCTATAGTCCATCATTCCCCACATGCTTGTCCCACCCCAGGAAGTGTGCCCCTTCTCTATTCAATAGTCCTTCGGTTGCCCCGCTTCCTTTTCGGGCTTCAGCAACAGGCCAAATAGGAAGTCTCAGAGCCCTGTAGCTGCAGTTTAGCACCTTCAGGAAATCAATTCCCAACAATTCTCTCACCCAAAGAGAAATTTCTCATGGGCCTGACAACTAGCCTCTTCAATATCCCATGGGCCTGACAACCCGCTTCTTCAGTCCAACTCCCAAGCTAACCAGCTACACAAACATGTATGGCTATTGATACAAGTTTAGGTACAATGACAGGAAGTATGGAGGATAGCTGACTGTGTGAGTGAAAGATCATGGTATGGCTGAATGGATGATTGAATGATGAGAGGAGTGATGGGAAGAATGATGTAAAATGAGCTAAGTCCCAACAATATGTATGCATGTCCTCAAATTGACACTTGTCATGTTGGGAGCTACTTTGGCCCACTTGTCCCTAACTTTGGAACTTAGGATAAAATAATTATCCATACTTTATACTTTAAGAAATATTAATATAATATTCCTTTTTGGCTTAAGCTCCCTAGGTTATCCCTTTTCCTTAAATTTTAGCCCCTACCCTTTCCCAACTAGTGGAGTTTNTATCCATACTTTATACTTTAAGAAATATTAATATAATATTCCTTTTTGGCTTAAGCTCCCTAGCTTATCCCTTTTCCTTAAATTTTAGCCCCTACCCTTTCCCAACTAGTGGAGTTTAGTCCCCCATACTCTTTTATCATGGTCGGTCTACGCATAGTGATGTATTTTATATTATTGTTGAGACATGTACAAAAATAGGCTCACTGGCCTTTAACATCTAGGCTCTTCGGCCTAATAAAAACATAAGCCTCCTAACTTATAATAACTGGCTCACCAGCCTATAAAACACAACATATACAGAAAGGCTCCCCTGGCCACAAAATCATGCTCACTTAAGTTGATGCGTGCAGTATCCTGGAATGTTCACACTTCATCATTTTACTGCGCAGTACATGTGTGCACTATGCCATGAAAGGTGCATACAAAAATGATGTCAAACAACTCACCAACTTACGTACATTTGTATTTACATTTATAATTGGGATTGGCCTAGGGACATTACAATCCCCTCCCCTTAGTTATGCACTGTCCTTAGTGCATCATGTACACATATACAAAAAAATTATCAAAAATCCTAAAAAATATGCGGGTATTCTTCCCACATTGCATCCTCATGCTCCCAAGTAGCATCCTTAGGACCATACCAGGTCCATTGGACTTTTACAAGCCCTATGGCTCAATTCCATAGCTGTTTGATTTTTCGATCCAGAATGCGTACCAGATGCACTTGAAAAGCGCCTTCTTGCTCCACCTGAATCACATTCCAATCAATAACATGATTAGTATTAGGTATATATTTCTTAAGCAATGATACATGGAATACATTATGAATAGACATAGATGCAGGAAATACAATCATATAGGCTACTGGACCAATCCTCTCTAGGATTTCAAATGGCCCACAATAGAGAGCTGCCAACTTGGAACAATTTCCCAACTTCAGGGAACTTCTGTTGGCTTTCACATTCAAAAATACATGGTCCCCAACTTTAAATTCTCTATGAGTTATGCCCTTATCAACATATCTTTTCTGTTTGTCTTGGGCAACTTAATTTTTTTTTTTTATTTTCAACATTTTCTCCTCCATTTCCTTGAGAAAATCTGGCCCAACCACTGCTCTATCTACTGGGTTATCCCAACTTACCGGTGTGTTTCACTTTCTTCCATAAAGTGCCTCAAATGGGCTCATCTTTAGAGATGTTTGGTACCCATTATTATAAGAAAACTCTACCAAGTGTAAGTAGTCTTCCCATTTTGATGGTTTATCCATCACATACATCCTCAACATATCTTCAATCACTTGATTCACCCTCTCAGTTTGTCCATCTGATTATGGATGGTAAGTTGTACTAAAATTTAAATTTGTTCCAAATTCATTAAATAATCACTTCCAAAATTTTGAGGTAAATTTTGGATCTCTGTCAGACACAATTGTCTTGGGTATCCCATGTAATCTAGCAATTTCCCTCATATAAAGATCAACAATGTTCGTTGCCTTGTGAGTGAGCTTAACTAGAATAAAATGGGCATCTTTAGTAAGATTATCCACCACTACCATGATATAATCATGTTGATTGTTTGTTCTAGGTAGTTTGGTGATTAAATCCATTGTTACAACTTCCCATTTCCACTCAGGAATGGGTAATGGTTGTAGAAAGCCAGTTGGGTGTCTATGCTCATCTTTTACCTTTTGACATTCCAAACATTTGGCAATAAAATTGGCAACCTCTTTCTTCATGCTTGGCCAATAATATTGGCTCTTGACAACTGCAATAGTTTTCTGATAAGCTGGGTGCCCAACATAAGGTACATTATGCATTTCCCTCAATATCCGATTTTTCAATTCATTAGAATTTGGTACATAAATTCTGCCTCTGTACATGAGAATTTCATCATTATCTAGATTGTATTCTTCAATTTTCTGCTGCAAATTACCTTGTTGTAATTTTGCCACTAATTCCTTGGATTACAAATCTGATTTGGCAGCCTTTAAAACTCTGTGTTTCAAATATGATTGGTACATGCCAATGGTTGTAGCATGCATTTCATGCACTCTTATGCTCAGTGCATCATCCACTTTGTTCTCTTTCACATTGATATGCTTTATATCAAAGTCATATTCACTGATAAATTATAACCATCTGCTTTGCCTAGCATTTAGAGTTGGTTGATCAAATAAATATTTCAGACCATTATGGTCTGTCCTCATATCAAACCTTTTCCCCATGAGGTAGTGTCTCCATTTCCTCAAGGCATGCTCCAAATCATGAGTGGCATAATGTCTTTCATGCTCCTTCAACTTCCTTGATTCATAACATATGACAAATCCATTTTGAGTGAGGACTCCACCAAGTCCTTCTTTACATGCATCTGTGCATAAAATGAAGTCTTCATTTGGGTCTGCAATCCTTAGTATTGGAGCACTTGTTAACAATTGTTTCAATTGTTGGAAACTCTATTCACAATCCAATGTCCATTGAAACTTCACACCCTTCTTTTGTAAGGAAGTGATTGGGTGTGCAATCTTTGAGAATTCTTTAATAAATCTCCTATAGTAGCCTGCAAGGCCCATGAATGATATCACCTCTGTCACATTATTTGGCTCTGACCATTCTCTAATGGCTTGTATCTTCTCCAGATCCACTACTATCCCATCCTTTGAAATGATATGTCCCAAATAATGAATTTTTTTTTGATAAAATGAGCACTTGCTCAACTTGGTATACAACTGATGCTCCCTTAATACTTGCAACACCATTCTCAAATGATGCTCATGCTCTTCTTGTGACTTAGAATATATAAGAATGTCATCTATAAAGACAATGAAAAACTTGTTTAAATATTGTCAGAAAACACCATTCATTAATCACATGAAAACAACTGGTGCATTTCACAACCCAAATGGCACCACTGTGAACTCATAATGACCATACCTTGTCACGAAGGCAGTCTTGCTGATATCTTCCTCTTTAATCCTTACCTAATGGATTCTTCAAGTGTTCGACCTCAACACCTTTATTCACACTTGCAAGAATGTACCCGGTGCCTTGATACCTACTTTCATTATCGGTAGGTTGTATCGTGTTTGTTAATAGTATACCTTAATGACTGGTAATCAAATGAAGTCTCATTATGTTTGACCTCAACTCCTTTATTCACATGATGTAGACTTGCACCTTTGGTGGATCTCGTGGAAGAATTGAAGTCTAACGTCCTCGGCCACCCATGTCGGGCCACGATACACGAGACAACACTTTCAATCTCTCCGCAGAACATACTGTAACATACCCAGCATCCAACTGAGATATGCCACATAAAATTTTTGAACTGCTTGCAATTAAAATATATACAAACAGAACTCTTGTGGAATATATATAAAACGTAAAAAACCAATACATACTGTAAATACATAGATTCACATGAATATGACAGTAAACATATACATGCAATACCCATAAATATACAGGCAGTTATAACCACACATATAATAATCCCATAAAAATAAACATGTAAATAATAATGCAACAAGTAAATTTATCACAGAAATGACACTTATCTTGGTAAGAATATCACCAAATGCGTGCAGACCTTCCATGAACCTCTCAGCCTTAGACCACACTACTCATCATTCTCAGCAGTGGGCCACCCCCGAGCTGGGACTAAACTCCACCCAGGTAAAGAGATTCCTAACCAGGCTAATGGCTAATGGACAACAGGAAAGACTTCCTCACATGTGCCAACTCAAACTAACAGAATACAGTCCCTCATTCCCCACATGCCTGTCCCACCCTAGGAAGTGTGCCCCTTCTCTGCTCAACAATCCTTCGGCTACCCCACTTCCTTTCTGGGCTTCACCAATAGTCTAGACAGGAAGTCTCAAAGCCCTGTAGCTGCAGTTTATCACCTTCAAGAAATCAATTCCAAACAATTCTCTCACCCAGAGAGAAATTTCTCACAGGACTGACAATCCGCCTCTTCAATATCCCACGAGCTTGACTACCCGCTTCTTCAGTCCAACTCCCAAGATAACCACCTACATAAACAGGTATGGCTATCGATACAAGTTCAGGTACAGTGACAGGAAGTATGGAGGATAGCTGACTGTGTGAGTGAAAGATCATGGTATGGTTGAATGGATGATTGAATGATGGGAGGAGTGATGAGAAGAATGATATAAAATGAACTAAGTCCCAACAATATGTATGCATGTCCTCAACTTCACACTTTTCATGTTGGGAGCTACTTTGGCCCACTTGTCCCCAACTTTGGAAATTAGGATAAAATAATTATCCATACTTTATACTTTAAGAAATATTAATATAATATTCCTTTTTGGATTAATCTCCCTAGCTTATCCCTTTTCCTTAACTTTTATCCCCTACCCTTTCCCAACTAGTGGATTTTAGTCCCCCATACTCTTTTATCATGGTCGGTCTGTGCGCAGCGATGTATTTTATATTAATGTTGAGACATGTACAAAAATAGGCTCACTGGCCTTTAACATCTAGGCTCTCTGACCTAATCAAAACATAAGCCTCCTAGCTTATAATAACTGGCTCACCAGCCTATAAAAAACAACATATACACAAAGGCTCCCCTGGCCACAAAATCATGTACACTTAAGTTGTTGCTCGCAGTATCCTGGAATGTGCACACTTCATCATTTTACTGCGCAGTACATGCACGCACTATGCCATGAAAGGTGCATACAAAAATGATGTCAAACAACTCACCATCTTACATAAATTTGTATTTACATTTATAATTGGATTCGACCTAGGGACATTACATGAAGACATCAATTCATAGTCGCAACTTTCCTGAGTTGTTGCTATCTTTCATTATACCAGTACCTATGTAACTTCAATGATCATGAGAGACCATATTGTACTCCATTGTATACATATATATTCATATTGATTTTGAGATTAGTTTTAATGG
The DNA here is from genome assembly GCA_032191745.1 of Picea mariana. Lineage (NCBI taxonomy): Eukaryota > Viridiplantae > Streptophyta > Pinopsida > Pinales > Pinaceae > Picea > Picea mariana. The sequence goes on from JASDQU010101117.1 coordinate 408,866, forward strand.
GCCTTGTTCATGACTATGACAGCCTGTGGCATGTAGCCACCTTTGTATTGCCTATTCATGGCCATGAACAACTGTTTGGTATATTTTCACATGGATCTGTAGTGTAATTCAAATTGGCAGCCATGTGTGCAAAGTCAGTACAGATTGTAATATTCTCATGAGAAACTAGTTCATCCAGTTGGGTCTCCATTACTCCACTTCTGGGTATTATAATGTATTTCAGCCATCGCAGATACTCCTCTAACCTCACACATTAGGGGGCATCTATTATAGAAATATTTGCCTCACTCTATGCAAATTTGCTCAGAAGGCCTTTTCCATTTCCCTATGCAGAATTGAAGTCCCTTTTTGTAGTTCCCAGAGATAAAAATAATATTTTTCCACATATACACGCCCTAACTATTATACAACATGCGTATACGCATGTTGCACCATTACAGCCCATGTACATCGGGTTTTTTGCCCAAAATTAAAAATGGTGTTGATTTTCCATGTCACATCACGAGATCCATGATCCTTGACCTTCCATATACTGGAAACGTTCCAAATTGGCCCTTCAGTTCCATTTGAAGGATAAAAATGGGTCATATCCAAGATGTGGAGAAGAGGAGAAGAATTCAAGTTTGAGAGAAAATATACTCTAGAGAAATTACTCACTTCATATTGAGTATGTATCCCTTTGTCCTTTTAAGTTTGAACACATTGTTCAGGCCCCAGGATCTTCCCCACTTGATGGAGAACCTCATTGTCTCTCTTATATGAGCTTGCCTTTGGTGGATAATTGAAGTGGTAGAGGCCCATCTGGAAGGGACTTATTTCCTCATTTCCTAACCTGCCGACACAAAAAATTGTCATTCATATACTTATGTTGATTACATTTTACTAGAAATATTTTTTTCTCATCCAATTAATGTCTTGCAAATATTTCAATTGTTATTCCATGGACATCTTAAATGTGCTAAATTTTTATATTATCACCATATGCTTGTGTATCTTGGTTGTTGAGGACAAGTTGCAGGTATATTGCTTTGAGTTGAGTGCTCAATGGTGGACTTCATCGAACGTCTGAACAAGGTAGTCTCTTTATCTTGTCTAGTTAGCATATTTGTTTATATAGCATACTTGAGGCCAGAGTTGATTTCTGCAGTCATTTCCATTTGTTGTGGTTTACCCCATGCCAGAGAGTGATTTTCCTCGTAACATTGTTTTTGAACCCTGTTACAAAAAATAATTCATTTGTTGGATACAAGTCAAACCCAAATGGCATTTCTGGACTTGGAGGTGTCCATGGTTTTGATTCCAGGTCTGTAAAATAGTTTCCTTTTCTATATTGAAATATGATACATAATCAAACCAATTCACTAAAAAATCACTTGCATGCTCTTGGGTTCCACCTAGGTTTATTGTTCTGATATAAGAGTCAAATGTTTAAAACATTTCAACGTGAGTTGTGGTTATTTCAAGGTTTGGATTCAATGATTGGTTTGGGTTTATAATTTTTGTATATAATTATCTTCTCAACACTCTATCTCACTTTTGGATTTAGTGTGTTTAATAAGAGGAAATAGTTGTTTTTAGAACCCCAAACCTGTGATGGAGTCCGTAGATTCGAGCTCAGATTCTTCGAGTTGCATGCACACTTTAATTCTTCCATTCGAACGATTATTTTATCATTTCTTAGTCTGCAAAATTAATGGTTTTGGTCGATGGAATTGTGGGTTTAATTGAATATTTTGTGCTTATGACGATATGGTATTTTTATTGGTAAAATAGTCACTTCCATTTGAACTAATATATGTTTAAAAGAAAGGATATTTAAAAAGGGTTTTTTAGTTGGTTCAAATCTAGTCTGAATTTGATAATTTCAAAGAAGGGTTTTGAACTCATTCCCATAATTGCAAGGTTCTAAGATCGAACATGAATCTTGTGGGTTTTGATGCATAATTTTCTAGTTGGGCTATTTGTTTGTTCTACCATGTTATTTGACCAAACAAGTATTGTTCACAGTTCTAGTTTGAATTCGAAACAAAACAAGATCAAATTCTCAATATTGGAAAATTCTGTCAGTTTTCTATCAAAATTGATGTTTGATATCCTTACTTCATTCAATACAAAGTACATGTTGAGGTTTTATTTAAAGGTTGAGACTCATAACATGGAACTCTAATTATTTGGGTTATTATTATTAAAGGGTTTTAATTGGACAATAGAATGATATTAATTTAATGACAAAGTCTTGCATAAGATTATATATATATATATATATATATGCATGCACACAATAATTCACATTTTGATGGCATAAAAGAGAAAATGATGAAAGTCATATAGATTATTATATAGACCCATTACCCTTCATTAATTAAACTTTACATAAGCTATTCCCTCAAGTCCCAGTCATTTTAATTCTTGTTTTCAATTTTCCCTGTCTATGTAATTAAGATGATTTTTATGCACTAGAAATGGAATAGTCTGGATGAATAACCAACATTTTCAAGGGTAGGATTTTGTTACAGTATGTATGAATAATGTGACTGGCTTCAAAATACTTTTCAAATGGCTGGTTTTGATTTGGTTGAGTCAGAGACAATAAAACAGTCTTTGGTTGATGACATTGTAAAGTTGATTAAAGGGAGTCGTATATTTATTATATAGATTTAACTTCCTTCATCAATTTCACTTTACATAAGTCATTTCCCAAAGTCCCTTTCATTAAATTCCCTTTTTCCTTTTGCATATGAAAAAGGTTCAACTTATGTAATCAACATGATGAAAAGGTAGAGTTAAATGATGTGAAAAGGATTTGGAAATTATTTTGGTTGATTGGTATTATGATAAAAAATTGAAAACATATTTTGAAATTAAACTTGGACAATCTTCAGTATGGAAGTAATAATTAACATGTTTGGTTTCAGACTTGGGTACTGTTGATTGAATGCTTTTAGAATTAAATTTCTATCCATGCTCTCACTCTTCTCCTTCACTTCCCATTTGTATTCCATGGTTATGTTATGTTAGAGACAATTAAATCATGATGACATATTGTGTTAGATGTTTTATCTTATCGTGTCTTATGCATGTACTAATTGGACTGTGATGATATAGATGAGCTTCTTCAGTAGAGGTAGTAGCAAAGGAGGAAACATAGGAATAATAGGTAGGGGGGATAACACTTTTTGGGACCCTGGGGGACATAAGAAAATAAGGTTCTATATTCAATTTGATGTTGACTCTGATGAGTTCAAGCAACTGATCCAAACTGGGCATTTGAACCTTGGTGGTCAGCATGCCTTTCCACAACCCTAAGTTCCCTTTAATACTACCTTGCAACCTCAAAATGATGGATGGGGTAATCTTTTTGCTAATCCTTCTTCTGAATCCAATCAATGGCCCATTAACCCCCCTTTTCCACCAATTCATACTTCTATCACTAATGCATCTTTTCCTTCACCTCCAGTTCAACCAATACTACCACTTCACATTGTTGATACACATGAGTCTATGCCTCCTCCTCTAAAGGATCACAATGCTACACCACATGGCTCTCAAATTGATAAAGGCAAACAACCTATTAATTATACCAACATGGCCAAATCATATTCCTCTGCTCATTCTAAGATAAAATCAACGGGTAGTGGGAAGATAAATTTAGATGATATGCATCCAGAGGTAGCCCAGTTGGAAGAAAATAAGTCTCAGTATGAGGACTTCATCAAGGAAAGAGAAGATTTTTTCAGAAATAATTTCCATGGGATATTTTGATTATGTTTATTATGATATTTGACTATGATACTATTTTGGGAACATATGACAAAACCATGATATTTATTTTTGAAACTTTAAAATATCATGTTTTAATTATGGGAGATACAAGTGATTTTGCCATGGTGTTTTAAATACATGTTTATGGTATGTTATATGATGCTGATACTTTTATATATTAGATGATTATATGATGGAGTGACAAGGAAAATGTATTATTGATTATTGAAATAAAATATGCATAATTGAGGGGGACCCCACCTATTTAGTTATTATATTATTTATTAATTATCCTTATCATCGGTTTACTTGTCCTATTTATTAACTAAAGTTATTTAACTTTAGTAACTAAAAGTAGTTCAACTACTTGAGGAACTCCTTTTATAAAATAAAGGGAAGAATAGAAGGAAAAACAAGACATGAGGAATTAGAGAGAAACACATCTAATAAGGTTTTCTCTTGTTTCATATTGAGATTTTTGAATTTCATTCTTTCATTTTTTTGAGTTCCTTAAAGTGATAAATCCTCTTGTTGACAGCAAGATATTTCTAAAGGTGGAAAAGAAGAAAGGAATAAGAAGCATTGATATTTGACATGCTTCAGAAGGTCATTCATTTCTCTTGACACTCTGTGTAGTTTTATTAGAATTTCTAAATTAATTTTCAGTTCCGATTAAGATTGTTTTATAGAGTCGAGACTTGGTGGGATTCTGACTTAGTTGATCTAGTGTATTTCATTCTTGGTCATTTTCTTTCAGATACAAGTTGTCTTTGTATGATTGTTAAATTTCATCATAGAATTCTAAGTCCCATATTGGTCCTTACCCTCACTGGGGTTTGAAAATATGCATTTTTCTATAACTCAGAAAAACTTTCATTAATAAAATATATGGTTATTCTCAATTCAGACTTGTGTTACTGATTTTCAGATTGTATTTATTATTTATTTCATTCAATTTAATTTTGTAATCATTTACATATAATATTTTTAAATTTTTTTTAGCAGAAACACACAACTTGATAATAACCTCAGGCCCAAGAACATATTTCTTGAGAGTTGATTTCTATTTTTGCATAGTCTATAAATCTAGGGTAACATTTTTTATAGCCTTAATTTCCACTCTATATGCCAGAGAGGAAACCATCATAGGATAGAAGCCCAAATACATCTTTTTTCTAAGGATTGAACCCTTTTTGAGCCCTTATTGGCATCCTCACGGGTCACCTAGTGGACAACAAGTGGGGCCTTTGCTAGACACTAGTGGCTCGTCAAACAAGGCACTATCAGACTTCTAGAATTGAGGATTTACGAGGTGATATGTGAAGGATGAGTGGGATATTCATGTCAAAGGCCTAGGAAATCACATCATTCGAGTCTCTAGTGGCCTCTAGAAGATCTATAAGCCTCTCCCAAGCCTCCTCTAAGAGCTATATAACAAAGGCAAGCCTTGGGAAAGGGGAGGACGAATTGAAGAGTATTGTTATGTTGTCCAATTACAAAGGAATCCATCATCACATCCAGAATCTAGTGATCCTAGCCTGACCAAGGCATTGCAAAGAGAGGCAAGGAGCAAGGAGGCTAAATGAGGATGCATCTTCATTAAGTTTAGGTATGAATTTATATGTGTTCTATATGTCTAATTAATAGATCATTTGGCTTCCCCCATGAATGTTTGTATCTGATATATGAATATTCAGATCTAGTTTATATTGTTGTAGATCATACTAGATCAAGCTAGATCTAGAATTTTAACACTAGGAAGACAAGTAGAATGGTATTGTTTTATCTTTGGTGTACATGGAGAAAGTTGTAGAAGCTGAGGCTAGAACTTCAGGACTGCAGCAACCATGATTCACTAAGGACAACCTTTAGGAAAAGGTAAGCCATTCTCATATTTCCTTGTGTAATGATCTGCTTGTCTCTAGGAGAATCATAAGAAATCTATACCACTCCTGTCTAGGATTGCTAGGCCAATCCTAGGGAGATCTTACTAATATTCTTAGTTAGATCCTTGTGAGCAAAAATCCCCATAACAAAATTCCCGCCTATCTCACCTTAGCCTAGTGATATTAAAAATGCTTGAGTGAGGAATTTCCATTCCTTGCCTCAATATTTATTTGGTGACCATACTGGGGATACTATTTTTATTCTCTAGTTTTGTTCTTTGTATATTTTGATTTGTATTATTTTTGATGAATTTTCCTACCCAACAATAACCTGGTTTAACATTTCTTGATCAAAGAAACATTGCTTCTTGACTTTTTTTATTTAATTCTTGAAAATGATCGTACCAGGGAAGATCTTGAGCATTCTTGGGAAGCCATAACTATAGACATTGAAATTCAATATCAAAGAGAAACCCTTCAGAGAAAAACTCAAAACAGATCTCCTCGGTGAATCATTGTCTTAAGTCCACAAATTCTTGCCATTCTAGACGTTTAAAAGGCCAATCACCCAAATTTGATCCTCTTCTAGAAATAGGAAGGACGAAATAAATTGTTAAGAATCTTCAGTCCAAACTTAGAAGATATTTTTCAGATTCTTCTTCAGAAATAACAAGTATTTTTGTCTCATTTCCTCCCAGGAACCCCAAAATTGTAACGAACTGAGTCGTCACGACAACCCTTCTAGTAATAGGTGCAATTTTTTTTATTTTTTTTTGTTTAAACATGTGTGCGCGCGTGAAGAAGTAGCAACATACTGAACGGTACGACGCTACTCGACAAACAACAAGACTCAACCACGAAGTTCAGCACAAGAAGACTAAAGGCCTCAACGAGAAACTACGGCAAATACAACCATAGGCAGTGGTGCACAACGCAGACATTTAGCGACAAAAGTAAGACTGACCACGATCAAGTGCAACATACAGAAGAAGAACAACTGCGCTCCTTACGGAAGGCGCGTGACAAGGACTCTGACAACGAACCCAAAATTCCAAATTAATTAAATGAATCGACAACCCTTATTTATTAACTCCGCGTAATTTTTGTACGTAAATCTAGGTCATGGCGTCATATATGTTATTAACAAATCACAATACCACTGTCATGTATTACTAACCATCGATCATTTATATCGCATATCCGAACCATGATCTTACCATTACAATAGCTCTTAAATGCTGCAACCACCAAATTCTAATACCCTTTTCAATATAAAACATTTAGTTCCAACATGAGGAGCTCTCATGCTTTGTCCTCATAATCATAAGGTTCATTAATGATACATTAAACAACATCATAATTATAAGTAACATTAATTTGGAATAACAATATACCTCTTACTTTAAAGTAGCAATCTAAAAATAATAAAACATAAAATGACAATATTAAAAAGGCAATATTGGGAAGGCTAATCTATCAATATTTAAAATGACAATAATTAGATATAGATAACATTAAGAATCTATTTTTAAAAACCTTACCATAATCGAGAGGATCTGCTTTAAACATTAATTGCTTAAATTTTTCCAGAATTTCAGAGATACTATCATTAATGTGTGGGTTTTTGATTATTGGATTAATTAAACCTTTGTCTTGGGAAATAGCGAGAGCTTAGGGATCGTGTAAGCATATTTGGTGTGCACTTTTCCTTTGTATGAGAGCGGTGTAGACACCTTGATTTGCAGAGTAAACCTCCAGCACCGTCTTTGCCAACTTATTTTCATTCACATCAAATTTTAAGTCTATTCGTGTTAAGAGCTATATGAGAATTGGGATATAAGACGTTAAACATATACATTCAACTAACAACAAAATTTTGATTGAAAAAAGAATCATTCTTTTTGCTCGCTGACAAGTATCATTGGAGAAAGTTTACATAGTGAAGTAAGGTTTATTTTGACATTAACAAAGTTGGAGTGCCATGACTACTTTTGCATAAAACAGAATGTTCTTGGAATTGGCACTGCACAGGTAAACCTACCTCCCAGTAATGGACAATAGTATCGTCGCCATAATTAACCAAGCAACGCAATCCATCTTACAAACAAAGATTTACATTCATATCCATGCTAATGGATGGCCATAAACAATAGTTTCAGTGTTATGGATCAATAAATACTTACAATCATCTATTAATCTTAATATATTATTGTGAAATATATCTGGTGATTCCGGTCTCGTATTTAGCTACGAACATAACAATACAGGCATAAAATCAAGAGAGTATGGATATCGATTACGCACACCGTCCAAAGGAACAGTTAAGGTATAACCAAGCCAATCTAAATATCTATGGCTGTAAAAACGGCAGAGCTTACAACCACTATGTGCAACAAGATGTAGTCTCTGTTTTTGTAGGGATATAGTTACATATCTGTATTGAAATGATATTTAACCTAAATTGAGTATATATTTCCAGTTATTCATTTATTGGTGAATTTAACTTATCGCTAATACTGAATAATTCAGGCATCTATACAGTAAGGAATTTAAAATCTCGGCAATCCACGACCTCCTCTGACAGAAGAACGTCGAGTAGTATCTATCCAAACCGTTCACCTAGCCCACACACACAGAGGAAACGCCAGTGAAATGTAGATGTAAACATTAATGCCTCCTCTGACAAAAACGCCGGGAAGGTAATGACACAGGCCATTACACGCAGACCACGTGCACTGATGTAATGCCATTCGAACGCCGAGGGTTTTGTGTTAAGAAGAAACGTGGGGCAAGATACAAAAGGCCGGATTTACCATCTCTAACAACCCAGCGAGAGATTTGCTCACCCAGAATTTGTTTACAATGACACTTCGCTCAGGAAAAATAATTAGTTCACAGTCAAGGTAAGCAACAGGCACACCCCAAAAATGCTCCTGGAAGAAAGCCCCCGCTGAAATAAAAACGCCCACACAGACCAATCGACTCTGAAATAAATGAAACCCACGCATACCAACGCCGAAGTAAACAATGCCCGTACTTACCAACAAAACGTTGAAATTAAAAACACTGAAATAAAAAAAAACGCCCGTGCTGAGAGAAGAACGAAAGGCCCCCAAACGATCTGCCCTATACTTAAAACGAAATGACAATCAATACCCAACGAAGACAGCCAATGCATAAGGCGAAGCGACAGTAAATTACAGACGAAAAATCCACAAGGAAGAATCGCTCATAGTAATTGAATCCACCCACAGAAAACGCAAAAACGCCCACAGAAATTATCCAAGAATGGTATCCAGCAAGTGCCGGGGGTTTAACAATAATTCACAGACGAAGAGCGCAGAAAATCATCCGAAGGCACAGAGAGACAAATCAACATATTGTTGAGTTAAGGATCAGTAGCAAGGGATGAATCAGGTTTTCGGCAAGCGTTGGATAACCTAACCATTCAATCATCTATGGAAACAGAAAACGCAACAATATTATATAAATTTTACTCTAGAATACTTTTTCAATACCAAGCAGATTTACATCATACAATCCAGTTGCATTCTATTCTATCAGTTTAAGAAATCATACTGTTTCCCTTTAGTTCGTCCTCGAATGGCCGTCCGCGCGCTCCGCCTCGCTCCTGCTTGCCGATCGCAAAAGGCTCACCGGTACCTCCCAGCCAAACGCTAGGGGTACTTTGCTTCCCCCTTAGCCCCCCGAGCCGCAAAGGGGCCACACAAGAACCAGAGATAGACTAGTGTCTCAGCTCGCCTCCACGGCTGAGCTACAACTCCAACACAGCTGAGATAAACCCAACTCCACACAAGCAACTCGTCAAGCCACAATTCGGCAGCGTGACATTACACTAACCGTTCTCCCCCCTTTCTTCCTTCCTTTCCCTTTCTTTTATAGAAATTTGAGACTAACCTAAATTCCTAAATCATTAATTAATTAATTTTTAATGACAACTCTCTAAAAAATCTCCGCCGTCCAAGTGTCACACATGCCTCTGGTTCTCCAAAATTAATTTCTTTTTAATAATTAAAAGACTGAAATTCCTCACTCCCCCAAAAATCACTCCTTCAATTACTTCTTAAATTACTCTTTAATCACTCCTTAAATTTCTCCTTAAATTACTCCTTAATCACTCCTTAAATTTCTCCTTAAGTTACTCCTTAATCACTCCTTAAATTACTCCTTAAATTACTCCTTAAATTAATTCTCTTTTATTCTATTATTTCATTCTCTCTTGTTCTTTCTATTTTTGAACCCAAAAGATAAATGCGGTTTTTAATCTTTTCAATATATTTTTAAATTCCTAGCTTTTATCCTCCCACACTTTAATAAATTTTATTTCTTCTTTATCATTTAAAAGCCATGGGTTTCACTTAATTTAATTCCCTCATTACTTTACCCCCTTTTCTTTTAAGAAGACTTTAATTAACACCTAGGAGGGTTTTAGTTTACGCCCTAGGTTTATTTTTGTAGAATCTTTTCTTAGGGCTTGTCAAATTTAACTTAGAGATGTTTTAATTTGGTTTTGATTTGAGAAGGGCGACAATTTAATTAGGGGAGTCGTTTTAAGAATTTTATCAGGCGTTAAGGTCTTAGGGTCATCTAAGTTGTCTCATCATCATCATCTATGCGACGTGCCCTTCAGGACGCACTACGTGCTCCAAGGGTGCCACTCGCCTCGTTTGCTTCCTTTGCGCGACGTGCCCTTCAGGATGCACCACATGCTCCAAGGGTGCCACTCACTGACTTGTATTTCTTTGCGGGACGTGCCCTTCAGGATGCACCATGTGCTCCAAGGGTGCCACTCGCTGATTTGCATTTCTTTCCGCGACGTGCCCTTCAAGATGCACCACATGCTCCAAGGGTGCCACTCGCTGACTTG
>JASDQU010101117.1:419501-435731 GCA_032191745.1 Picea mariana
TGATAATATAAGTCTAAATATAGGTGATGAAGGGTATAACCATGGCAAACAATATGGGCAAAAAGGGTACAATATATGGTCCTAACAATTGGTAGACTCTATAACCCCTGGAGTCAACACTCCGCCAGGTGAACTTGTGGGAGACTAAGGGCTCTAAGGAATAAGGCCCCTGCCTTATTGCGTGCCCCTTAGAATCATCGTGAGCGACTATCGCAGTCTTCCCTCACGGCATCGTGGATCCTCTCGAACTAGGTAATCATTAACCTACAGTTCGAGCCATGGCGGGAGTGCTAGTACGTTGTGGCAGGGCTATTGTCCACCCCTCTCCCTCAATCTCTCTGGAACTCGTGTGTGGCCCCTTTACTCCATATGTAAGTCTGGTCGGCAAGCTATCTTCAGCCTGCATCATCAACCATCATGTCAGATCATGTCAACAACATATCATAAAATCAATAGCATATCATCAAAACAAAACAATATCATCGTGAATGAAACAACTCAAATAGCCCACTCCCTGACTTAATCCGGAGTCCAAGGGAGTTCCACCGATGCCTTTGCATCCTCAAGGTCCGAAACCCTGCACACTCAATGAAACTGAGTCAATAGCACCTGTATACAGCAATAGTAAAACATCATGTCATCAATCATGACGCATCATCATCAAGGTTAAGTGGTTCATCATCATAAAAATCCATATCACTTGCGAGCAAGTGTCCTCAAGAATAAGTTTTKTCAGTGCGCCAGAGCGGGATGTTACAAAAATGACCTCATCCAATAGTGGTTCTTGTAATTCTAGTAGTTCTACATCATCACAAGATTCAACATCTTCCTTAATATGAAGCATGCACAACCATTATAATTTTTTTGTATCGACCACGAATCCATGCAAGGTAATTGAACAATTTGGTTTGTTTAAATTTGAAGAAGATTTAGATGATACTCCATGGAATGTGTCTTCTCCTCTTAATTTAAATTCATCTACAACTCCCTTACTTAAATTCAAAGACCATTTGCCCAAGTTTTCTGGAAATGGAACTATATCAGTAAATGAACATCTCATTGCCTTTTCTAATGCTTGTCATAATATAGGGGCAAATGAGAATGATACATGTATGCGTCTATTTGTCAATTCACTAGAGGGAAAAGATGCAACTGACTTTTTTGAATTACCACCATTTTTTTTCTCTACTTTGGATGAATTGTATTATTGGTTTAAGTATACATATGGACAACCTCAAATTCTAGAAGATAAACTTAAAGAATACAACAATATTTTTTATAACAAGGGTGAAACTATCAAATCTTTCAATCTGCATTTCACTAAATTGTATAATCAAATCTAGGACATTATCAGATCTCATAATCAGGCTGCTTTGATGCATTATTATAATACCTTACCTACACCTTATAGACATAGGCTTGAAGAAAGTAATGTTGATCATCTAGGATCTTCTTTATAAACCTGCTTGGAATTCGAGGAACAATTGGCTAGGAAATGTCTTCCAAGTGAAGATTATGTTAAATAAAATGACATGTCAATTGTCTTTTAGTTGGTACAAGACATGATAAATCGAATGATTTCTTTGGAGAGAAAAGGGGTGCTTCTATATCAACCCCACCTAAAACTTCAGCAAAAACTTCTTTTAGGAATCAACCAACTAATTTTCATTCTAATACTCAACCAAAGGCTATTCTTTCTATGGATTTGTGCAAATTTTGCGAGGATAAACATGATGAAAGTACATGTGAGGTAAAAAATAGAGAAAAAGAGAGAATTTTTGGAAAAATCACTAATACAATTATTGTTTCCTTAGATTGGGCTCTAGAAGAGGATGTTATGATGGTTGATACTAAAAATAAATCATATGGAAACAAAGGGAAGGGTGGTACTCCCAAGACTTATTTTTCCCCAAGTTCATCCTCTCAACAAACAAACAATCATGTTACCAAAGGTAGACAAAGTCAAGAGGTTTCTACATCTTATCCTTCTTCTGAATATAATATTCTCAAGAAACTAGCTACAATTAAAGCAAACACATATTTACTGGATATGGTCACTGTCCCAGAGAAACAAAGGCATCTAAAAGAATTTATGGAAGGTAAAACTTCCAGCATAGATATTTTATTTGAAGAGCCAAGTGAAGAAATGTATATAAATAAATTAGTTGTATATAACACTAGGAGTTATGTTAAAAATCCTCCCTTCTATGTATCAATAAAAATAATGGATAAAATTCCCCATTACTTCCTAATTGATGGTGGGTCAGGTCCCAATGTTATGTCAAAGATTATCATGGAAGAATTGGGCATTTCATGCACAAATGAGAACTCAAAGAGCATGTTGTCTTATAATAGTCAGCATCAAGTTATAATTGGAGAAACCAAAGATGTAACATTAGTCTTATGTGCTCATCCATAAATAAGAACCACCTGCAACATTCAAGTCATATATATGCCAATCAATAATTACTCTATCATTTTAGGAAGAGATTGACAAGCTTTAACTAGTGGATACATTTATTTAGATGAATCATACTTGTCCCTCCCTAAAAATGGAAGAACACCATCATTCTCATGGAAGGATGAATCTTGCCATATATTGAGAGTCTTCCACAACCTCATGTAAATTATATTGAGGAAGACCTAGGTGTATATTCTAGTTTTCTTAAAAATATGATGACTTTGATTTACCCTCTTCAGAGCTTGAAGATGGAATGTGGCACATGCACTTTGATGGTGCCTGCTCAAGTAAGGGTAATAGTGCATGTATAATATTGTACTCTCCCGTAGGAAAGATTCACAATTTTTTCTTATAGGTTAGAATTTGCTTGCACAAATAATATTACAAAGTTTGAAGCCTTAATATTTGGTATTGAAAACACTTTTAATCTTGGCTACTATCGTCTTACTTTGTTTTGGGATTTTAAGTTGATTGTAAATATGGTTAGAATAATTTATACTCCCTCAAACAAGTTATTGAAAAGATATACACATGTGGTATGGTATCTAATTTTTAATTTTTGTCCTTTAACATCACACATAGTAGGAGAGAAATGAATTCGATGGCAGATATGATTGTTGTTTTTGTAGCCAATCCTACAAGTAAATTGTTGCCTCAAAGGATTGATTGTACATTCATGTATTTATATCATCCCCATTTTCTGAATAATGTAGAATCATGGCAAGTATTTCTCGATGACGAAAGTATTTTTTCTTTCTTGCAGAATGAGCCTATTAAAAGAAAGGAAATTATATATATGGAAGATGATATATTTTCTAAAGACATGACTCCTATAGAGATCTCATTCTCATCAAGTGATGTTGGAAATAAGAGAGACAAAGAAGAGGAGTCAAAAATAAAGATTGGCGATACCATTTCATTGAATATTGGGACTCATGATAACCCAAAGAATTTGAAAATTGGAGCCCAACGTTGAGAAGAAGAGAAGCTAAAATTCATGGAGTTATTCCGTGAATCTAAATATTTTTTTTCTTGGTCATATGAGGATATTCATGGTTTTTATCCTAATATCATTGAACATGCTATTCCAATTAAGGAAGAAGAAAAACCAGTTAGGAAAAGGAAAATTTGTATCAATCTTGCCTTAGAAGCAACACTTAGAAAGGAAGTTGAGAAATTAATTGATGCTCGCATTATTTTTCCCGTGAAATATTCTGAGTGGGTATCTAATCTTGTCCCAGTGCAGAAGAAAAATGGTGATATCAGATTATGTGATGATTTATGTGCTTTGAATAGGGAAAGTGTAAAAGAAAATTTTCCTCTTCCAAATATGGAATTAATTTTGCAACAAGTGGCAGGGTCACAAATGATGTCCCTTCTTGATAGTTTTTCAGGTGATAATCAGATCAGATTCAAGAGAGCATTTAAATACAAAACCACAATTCCTACTCATTGGGGCACGTTTGCATATGAAATAATTCATTTTGTTCTAATAAACACGGGTGATACCTTTCATAGGTCTATGCAAATAGCCTTTGACGATCTTATCAATAAGATTATTCAAGTTTATCTCGATGATTTAACAAGGGATAATTTCAAGGATGGAAATTTATATTAATATGTAGAAACTTGGGCTAATCTTACTAGTCCTTAATATGAAAAATGTAAAATGTTTGGCGATAGTTTTGTAAAAATATTCAAATTTCTAAGAATTTTATATAGTTTCTATAAATTTTTGGTGATTTTTAAGGTAAAATAATTTTATTCTATGGAATTTGGGCGAATCGTATTTAGAAAAAATTGAAATTGGCGAATATATTTTGGGAAAAACCATGGAAAATTAGCCCATTGACGAAATTTAGCCCCTAATATCATCTATGGATTTAACTGTATATTCCAGAAACCAACAAGATCATTTTGATCATCTTAGAAAAGTTTTCTTGCATTGTAGAAAGTTTGGAATGTCCTTGAACCCTACAAAGTCTATCTTTGGTTTCACACAAGGTAAACTTGTTTGTCATATTGTTTCTGATTCAGGAAATAGTATTGACCCTCAGAGGGTTATCACTATACAAAATGTTCAAGCCCCTTCTTCAAAAAATGAGATTCAATCTTTCATGGGTAAAATCAATTTTGTTAGAAGATTTATTCTTGATTTTGCAAGAATGGTTAAACCAATTCATAACATGCTTAAGCAAGATCAATCATTCTCATGGAATAATGATACCAAAAAAGATTTTGTATAAATCAAGAAATCTATCAATTTTGCACCGGTTCTGCTAAATTTTGAAAAATATTTTATTATCTATAATAATGCTATTGAAGAAGTGATATATGTTATCCTTGTTCAAAAGAATGATCAAAATAATGACCAACCCATATCTTACATGAGCCAAAGTTTACCATATGATGAATTTAAATATTCTTTGATTGAAAAACATGCATATGCTCTTGTAAAAGCTATTGAGAAATCTCACCATTATATCTTAGGCAAGCACACACAGGTAAAAGTCCCTTTTCCTGCTGTCAAGCTTTTTCTTTCTCAAGTCCCTTTTTCTGCTGTCAAGTTTTTTTCTAGGAAACTTTTTGGCTTGCTAAAATACAAGAACATGATTTCATGATAATGACTTCCTACACAATCAAGGGACGGGATCTAGACTTACATCTGGCTCAACATCCTTAACCACATTCTTCTTCTGAAAATGATGAGGATGATTTGTCTGCACTTTTTCTTGTTGAACATGAAAATATTGATTTAGCAGAACATCCTTGGTACAAGGACATTATTTATTATTTACAATTTCAAAAATGTCCTAATAATCTTGAAAATCATCAAAACAAGAGGGTTTGTCTTGAAGCCTCTAAATTTCTAATATTGGGTACTTCTCTTTTCCATAGAACTGCTAATGGATTATTGTTACATTGTGTAGATAATACATCAGCACAAAAAATATTGAAGAAAAATCATGGATCAACATATTCAGGTACTCATATTGGTGGTCATTTTGTTGCAAAAGCCATTGCATTCAAAATCTTAAGAATTGATTATTACTGGCCTTCAAATTTTAAAGATTCTTACAAATTTACATAGGCTTGTAATGAACGTCAAAAGTTTGTAGGTAAAGAAAAGTTCGTTGCCATTCCTTTACAACCTGTTCTCCCTTATTTTCCTTTCTCTAAATGGGGATTATATTTCATTGGTCCCATAAATCCTTCATATTCTATTGGACATACTTTTATTCTAATAGCAACAAACTACTTCACCAAGTGGACTGAAGATGTAGCACTCAAGCATGCACATAATGAATATGTAATCTCATTCTTTGAATATAATATGTTCTCTCATTTTGTTCTTCCAATAGAAGTTCTTACTGATAATGGGCCAACTTTTATTTCTGCAAAATTTACCCAATTTCTAAATAAATTCAGGGTGAAACATTTTACTTCATCTACTTATTATCCACAAGGAAATGGGAAATCTAAGTCCACAACTAAAAATATAATTAATATTTTAAAGAATATTATAAATGACAAAGCCCGCCAATGGAACATATTACTCATCTATGCATTGTGGGCAGATTGAACTACCACCGAAACTAGTACTAGACATACCCCTTTCCAACTGCCATATGGTTAAGAAGCTATTATGCTCATGGAACTTGAGTTAACCTCCATTAGATTATCATTACAGGTTGAAGAGTTGAACTCTACAAACATCCCTCAGAAGATAAACACTTTGCTGGATCTTGAAGAACAAAGGAGATATGCTCTAAAAAATCTCAATAAAAGGAAGCAATCTATAAAAAAATGTTTTGATAAGAAATCCAAATCAACTACTTTTGCAGTTGATGAAAAATTATTACTTTGGTATTTTTCTCATGCAGACATAGGTAAGCATGCTAAATTTCAGAAGCTTTGGTTGGGTCCTTACATAATCGCCTCTGTTGTTGGTAATAATTATTATTTATTGAAGGATATGGATGGGTGATTGTTTTCTTATACGACTAATGGTTCACATTTGAAACACTATGTTGAACCTGATTGATTTTTTTATCTTCAGTGTTTCATGTATACAAATTTTGATTTCCTACTTGTACAATTTGTTTTTTTCCTTTTCTTTTAGTTATTTTTTTTTGTTTTGATTTTGATTTCTGAGTCAAATATGAATCAATCGGAGTTTCTAGTATGAGCATTAAGCTGCAAAATTTTCATTAATCTGTTCTAAAAACAAACATCAAAGATAAATGGATGGTTTTCGGTTTGAAACACTACTTATGTAGTTTTTGTTGTACCTACAAATGCCTTGTTTAAACTTGGTAACTTTAGCTATTTCTCTCTTCTCCTTTCCCATGCTTTCCTCAATGAGTGAATCATTTCAAGAGCATATCAGATTTGTTTTTTAGAAGAAGAAGACACCAACAAACTTGATTTATAGTTCCAAAGAAAAACCATAAATTTTTTAGTTCTAGCCTGCTATAAGCATAATTCCTCGTGGAGTTTTCAGATGTTGACCAAAAAGTTTCATCACCTATTAAAAATGCTTGCAAAATATTGTGAAGCCTATGATTACAACTACTAAATAACTAATAGGTGGGGTACCCAAAGAAAAAATGCAAAAAGTTGATTTTCAAGCTTTTCTGGGCATAAGATTGTGTTTGAAATGATGCATCACTCAACAAATAGTATATCATGATGGAAGTTAGATGTTCTCTATCACACAAATGATTAATGGTTGACTTGCATAACATTTTTGACCGACTCATGATAATTTTTTGTACTTGTTCAAAGCATAATATAGAGTTAGTTTGAGAAGCTTAAACATATGCATGAGCAATATATGCTTTAAAGATACAAACTCCTTGATGAGCTGCATAGAAAATAAAATAATACTATGTCATGATCCAAAGTGCATGGATTAATGCCTTGCAAAGGTTTTGGTATTATGGTTATAAGTTTGAATATTTATGATTTAAACACGATTTGAATACTTGAATGGGAAGGTGCATTACATGAAGTGTTTTGAAAAATTTGGTTTCATGACAAGGCATCGTGTTAGAAGCAATGCTTTATATGAGATGAAGTCAACATGTGACTTACACCATGGTTATAGAGTATGAGACTTGTGTTGATATGATTCATTGGTGCATGTGTTTTGAGCTTGTATTTGATAATGGTTCTACATAAGATATAGTATTACTTGAGTTGATGGATATTACATGTGGTACATAGCATTTGGATGTTGACTTTGTAAAATTTATGAGAAACAGGCCCAATGTTTATTTGATGTGATATGATGGGAGCTCACATGCTATAATGGTTTTTACATATCTATTGGACTATTGAGTTGGCATGCTTTGCATTGTTTTGTTGGGATGGCTACATTGTTGAGTTGGCCATGCATTGAAGGCGACATGATGTGGGCATTTAGTCCACATTCGTGTGCACTATCAATCTCATTACACCTTGTATTTTGGTCATTAGTGTTGTTGAAGGTTGAGAAAACGAACTCTAAGCTCCGTTGGCTGAGATTTTTTCTCCTGATGGTTTCCATAACTGATTCAACTGTCATCTTGTTTTAAAAAGTGTCATTGTGCAAGGGTATGAACTCACAGTTAGTATTACATTTGGATCTATTAGTCATTGTTATGAATGGATATACTTGGATTTGTTTGACATTATCGTGTGCATGATTGTATTCTCCTTCCCTTCTTTGTCATTTCTTGAAAGAGAAAATGCAAAAGATATTTGCTTACAAAATATTAGTAACAATTTTGTTTGCCTCCTCCATACTCACACTTTCCATAACAATTTATAATGAAAATAATAAATTTTGGACAACCCATGTTTGCATGCACTTGAGACTCGAACTCGAGTTCTCTCAGTTCTGCTAGTTGCTTTGAGAACTACTCATTCCTTTTATAAGATTCCATACATGGTTTTTTATGTTGGTTGACTTGTGTCTGAACCCTGTTACGAGGTATCCATGGTTTTGATTTCAGGTCTAAAAAATAGTTTCCTTTTCTTTGTCTAAAGATGATACATAATCAAACCCACTCACTAAAAAATCACTTCCATGCTCTTGGGTTCCACCCAGGTTTACTGTTTTGATATAAGAGTCAAATGTTTGAAACTTTTCAATGTAGGTTGTGGTTATTTTGAGGTATGGATTTAGTGATTGGTTTCGGTTTACAAATTTTGTATATAATCATCTCTTCAACACTTTTCCTCACTCTTGTATTTAGTGGGTTTAAGAAGATGGAACAATTTTTTTAGAACCCTAAACATGTGATGGAGTCTATAGGCTTGAACTCAAATTCTTTGAGTTGCATGCACACTTTAATTCTTCCATTCGAACCATCAATCTATCGTTTCTAAGTCTACAAACTTAATGGTTTTGCTCAATGGAATTGTGGGTTTAATCGAAGTTTTTATACATATGATAGTATCATGTTTTCATTGGTAAATTCGTCACTTCCATTTGAACTGATATATGTTTAGAAGAAAGGAAGTTAGAAGAAGAGGTATCCCAGTTGGAAGAAAATAAGTCCTAGTATGAGGACTTCATCAGGGAAAGAGAAGAAATTTTCAAAAAGAAATTCCGTAGGATATTTTTATTGTGTTTATTATGATATTTGACTATGATACTATTTGGGAATAGATGGTAGAACCATGATATTTTTTTTTAAACTTTAAAATATCACGTTTTTTTATGGGAGATACAAGTGATTTTTGCCATAGTGTTTTAAATACATGTTTATGGTATGTTATATGATGCTGAAATTTTTCTATATTATATGATTATGTGATGGAGTGACAAAGAAAAGTTATTATTTATTATTGAAAAAAATATGCATAATAGAGGGGGACCCAAACTATTTAGTTATTATATTATTTATTAATTATCCTTATCATCAATTTGCTTGTCCTATTTATTAACTAAAGTTATTTAACTTTAGTAACTAAAAGTAGTTCAACTACTTGATGAACTACCTTTTAGAAAATAAAAAGAAGAATAGAAGGGAAAAAAATACATGAGGAATTAAAGAGAAACATTTATGATAAGGTTTGCTCTTGTTTCATATTGAGATTTTTGGATTTCATTCTTTCATTTTTCCAAGCTACTTAAAGGCTTAAGTCCTCTTGCTGATACCAGGGTTTTTCTAAATGTGGAAAAGAAGAAAGGACTAAGAAGCATTGATATTTGACATGCTTCATAAGGTCATTCATTTCTATTGGTAGTATGTGTAATTTTATTAGAATTTCTGAATTAATTTTCAGTTCTAATTGAGATTATTTTACAGAGACAAGACTTGGTGGGCTTGTGACTTGATTGATCTAGTGTATTCCAGTCTTGGTCATTTTCTTTCAGACATCAGTTGTATATTTATGATTGTTAAATTCCATCCTAGAATTCTAAGTCTGATCTTAGTCCTTACCCTTGCAAGGTTTTCAAAGGAGGCATTTTGTTGTAACTTAGAAAAACTATCATTAATAAAAGATATGGTTATTCTCAATTGAGAATTGTGCTACTGATTTTCAGATTGTATTTATTCTTTATTTCATTCAATTTAATTTTGTAATCATTTACATATAAACATTTTTACATTTTTTATAGTAGAAACACACAACTTGATAATAACATCAGGCCCAAGAACACATTTCTTGAGGGTTGATTGATATTTTTACATAGGCTATAAACCAATGGTAACATTCCCACAACACCTTAGCCTAGTGAGATTAAAAAATGCTTGAGTGAGGAATTTACATTCCTCACCTCAACAAAGCCCCGATAAACAAATGGTATAGTCTGGGGGACTGTGAGTAGTGAAGGGGGCACATTCCTTGAGTTGTGCAGGTTGTGGGGAAGATAGTTGGTGAATTGGAACTGTTGTTGGAGTAGAAATTTGGTTTGGGGCTACTAAATGTGGATTGTGTACATCCAGGAGGGCCAGATCTCCTTGTGGACTCATAGCCTCAGCTCAGGGGTGGCCTTCTATTGAGAGGAAATGAACAAAAATGACTATGTATAGGAGGTTCATCCTTCGTACACAACCAATATTTTCTTAACTATTAATATATAAGTTCTATGTTATGTTATTATGTTTATTCCAGCGTGAAAATGGTTTATATGAATGATTTGTTTGTTGTGTGGTTATTATATGCATTATAGTTTGTAACATATGTTGTTAGATCCATTTAGAACTATGGTACCAGTCAAATGGTTAAATCTATGTGTGATCTATAATTGGGAAGCTACAAGAAATTATTTAGAATAAAATCGTAATTTTAATGAGTATTCCACTCATAATATTCCTCAGTTTGGACTAGGGTATGTTACAAAATGGATACGTCCCTATTCCTTTTTATTTTGGCCATCATGTACTTCCCAAGCCATTGAAAACATATTGTGCACTCATAGGGGAGAGGCTGAGTTATATATCAATTTATAGGCAATAAATTTTACAATATGACATTCTTGATAGGAAAACATTAACAAAATATTTTTTGGATCAATATCAATTAGTACCTTAGGAAATCCCACCATATAAGCCAAGCATTTTCAACAAATTGGGCTAGAGATTTCATTTCCATGTTGTCTTTATTTTTGGGTAGAGATTATAATGAATCATTAGAAGACCATATGCTTTCATTTATGTATAGAATTCAATCTAATAGTTCATATTGTGTTATGTTTAAGTACTCCAATTCAATTGAAAATGTTATTCACCAATAGTTATATGAATTCTCAAACAAACAATCTCTTAGATACTATTCATACTTGGTCTATTCAATTTTATTCTAGATCAAGAAAAGAGTTTTCAAAATATTAAACTCTAGAAGATAGATTCTACATGAAACCCTAATACAATCATTGAATGGACCTCATTTATCAAATCTAATGTTACTATGAAGGGACATAAAGATTTCATTGATTAGTATGTGCGATTTTTTTTTTTCATTATTATGACAATTCAATCTCCAAATTTGTCTAAGGAATGCAAAGACTTACTACAATTTGGTTTGAAAATTAAAATGGGAATAGTACACGATTGGGAATTACACTATTGTTAGGATTTATGGTTTAGACCTCAACCCTACATATTGCCTAAGGTGCTTACTCTTATATGTTGTGCCCTTGAATTTGTTAGACAGATGGCTAATGCAAAGGAATAACATTTCCAAAAAAGGGTTGCATTCCTATTTCTTTTGCTTTTGGTCATTATGTACTTCCCAAGCCATTGAGAACATGTTGTGGACTCACAAGGGAGAGGCATTGTTAGATATCGATGTATAAGCAATTTTTTTTACAATATGACATTATTGACAATAAAGCATTAGTAAAATCATTTATGGATCAATATCAATTAGTACCTCAACAAGGCCCACCATATAAGCCAATCATTTTCAATAATTTGGGCCAGAGATTTCATTTCTTTGTTTTCTTTAATTTTGGGTAGAGATGATAATGAATCAACAGAAGTCCATATGCTTTAAATCAAGTCTGTAATTCAATATAACATGTCAAATAAAATTATGCTTAAGTACTCCACCACAATTGAAAATGTTATTTACCAACAGTTGTGTGACTTCTCAAACAAGTAATATTTTTGACACTATTCATATTTGGTTTATTTGATGTTATTCTAGACCAAGCTAATAATTTTCAAAATATTTAACTACGAAAGATAGATTCTATGGGAAACCCTAATACAATCATTGAATGGACCCCATTTTTTAAATCTAATGTTACTATGAAGGGATATAATGACTCGATTGATCGATTCACGGGAAAATACTTTTTCATTATTATGGCATGTCAATATCCAAAATTACTTAAGGAACATACAAACTTACTAGAATTTGGTTTCAAAATTAAGACATGAATAGTACATGATTTACCATTACAATGTAATACGAATATATGGTATAGAGCTAAAACCCTACACAATGCCTAAGGTGTTTACTCCTATATTTTTTTCTCTTAAATTTGTTAGAAAAATGGATAATGTAGAGGAAAAACATTTCCACGAAAGTGGTAAAAAGGGATACCTCCCCATTCCCTTTTATTTTGGCCATTATGTACTCCCCAATCCATTAAGGACATGTTATGCACTCAAATAAGAGAGACTCTGTTAGATATCTATGTATTGAAAACAAATTTAATAATTTGACATTCTTGACATAAAACCATTAGTAAAATTATTTTTGGATTATTATCAAATAGTACCTTAGAAAGGCCCACCATATAAGCCAAGAATTTTCAACAAACTGGCGTAGATATTTCATTTCCATGTTGTCTTTAGTTTTGGGTAGAGATGATAATGAATCAGTGAAATCCCATATGCTTTCAATTATGTACATAATTCAATTTGACATGTCACATTGCATTATGCTTAAGTAATCCACCTTAGTTGAAAATGATATTCACCAACAACTATGTGATTTCTCAAACAAACAACATTTTAAATATTATACATACTTGTTCTATTTGATGTTATTCTAGACAAAGCCGTAATTTTCAAAATATTTGACTCCAAAAGATAAATTCTACATTAAACCCTAATACAATCACTGAATGGATCCCATTTGTTAAATCCAATGTTACTATGAATGGATATATGAACTTCATTGATCAATCTGTGGGAAAATCATTTTTAATTTTTATGGCATGTTAATATCCAAAGGTACCTTAGGAATGCAGAGAATTATTGCAATTTGGTTCAAAAATTACAATGGGAATAGTATATGATTGAACATTTTCACTATAATAAGGATTTATGGTTTAGAGGTCAACCTTGCAAATTGCCTAAGTTGCTTACTCCTATATATTGTTTTCTCTTGAATTTGTTAGATAGATGGATCATGCAGAGGAATAACATTTCTATGGAAGAGAAAAAAGGGATGCCTCCCTATTATTTTTTCTTTTAGCCATGATGTACTTCCCAAGATATTCAAAACATGTTGTGCACTCATAGGGTAGAGGTGGAAAGAACCCGGATAGGAAGGAGGTGGAAAGGACCCGGTATGCTAAAGAAATGGCCTTCCTTAATCAAAACCCTAGGGAAATCTCTAGTGGGAAAGATAAATTGAAAGATGAAAATGATATAGGTGTTTAGAAGTGGGAGTAGGGTTTATATATACTATCAATTAGTACCTTAGGAAGGCCTTCCATATAAGCCAAGAATTTTCAACAAATTGGGCTAGATATTTCATTTCCATGTTGTCTTTAGTTTTGGGTAAAGATGATAATGAATCAGTGGAAGTCCATATGTTTTCAATTATGTCCATAATTAAATTTAATAGTTCATAAATTGCATTATGTTTAAGTACTCCACCTCAATTGAAAATGATATTCAACAATAGTTATATGACGTAGGAAACAAACAATATATCAGATACTATTCATACTTGGTTTATTCGATGTTATTCTAGACCAAAATAATCATTTTCAAAATATTTAACTCGAGAAGATAGATTCTATAGGAAACCCTAATACAATAATTGAATGGACCCCATTTACTAAATCTAATGTTACTATGAAGGGACATAAGGAATTCATTGATCAATTTGTGGGAAAATAATTTTTCATTATTATGGCATGTCAATCTCCAAAGTTATCTAAGGAATGAAAAAACTTACTACAATTTGAATTGCAAATTAAGATACGAATAGTACATGATTAAGCATTACACTATTATTAGGATTTATGGTTTAAAGATCAACCATACATATTTCCTAAGGTACTTACTCCTATATGTTATGCTCTTGATTTTGTTAGACATATGGCTAATGTAGTGGAATAACATTTCCAAAAATGGGCTACATTCCTATTCCTTTTGCTTTTGGCCATTATGTACTTCCCAAGACATTGAGAACACATTGTGGACTCGTAGGGGAGAGGCTTTGTTAGATATCAATGTATATGCAATAGATTTTACAATATGGCATTCTTGACAACAAAGCATTAGTAAAATATTTTTTGGATTAGTATCAATTAGTGCCTGAAGAAGGCCCACCATATATGCCAAGCAATTTCAACAATTTGGGCTAGAGTTTTCATTTCCATGTTGTCTTTAGTTTTCGGTAGAGATTATAATGAATCAATAAAATCCCATATTCTTTCAATTATGTCTGTAACTCAATCTAACATGTCCCATAGAATTATGTTTAAGTACCCCACCACAATTGAAAATGTCATTCATCAATAGTGGTGTGACTTCTCAAAATAAAATATTTTAGATATCATTCATACTTGGTATATTTGATGTTATTCTAGATCAAGCCAATAATTTTCAAAATATTTAACTTCGGAAGATAGATTTTATAGGAAATCATAATACAATAATTGAATGGACCCCGTTTTTTAAATCCAATGTTACTATGAAGGGATATAAGGAGTCCATTGATCAATTCATGTGAAAATAAATTTTCATTATTATGGCATGTCAATCTCCAAAGTTACTTAAAGAATATAGAGACTTACTAGAATTTGGTTTGAAAATTAAGATAGGAATAGTATGTGATTGAGCATTACATTGTAATAAGAATTTATGGTACAAAGATAAAACCCTACACACTACCTAAGGTGTTTACTCCTATATTTTTTCTCTTGAATTTGTTAGACAAATGGATAATGTAGAAGAATAACATTTCCATGGAAGGGAAAAAAGGGCTACCTCCCTATTCCTTTTTATTTTGGCCATTAGGTACTTCCCAAGCCATTGAGGACATGTTGTGCACTCATACAACAAAAACTATTAGATATGTATGTATTGGAAACAAATTTTATAATTTGATATTCTTGACAAACAACCATTAGTAAAACCATTTTTGGATTAGTATCAATCAATACCTTAAGAAGGCTCATCAAGCATTTTCAACAAATTAAGATAGAGATTTCATTTCCATGTCATCTTTAATTTTGGGTAGAGATGTCAATGAATCAACATAAGTGCATAAGCCAAACATTTAAAAAAAAAAGGGCTAGAGATTTCATTTCCATGTTGTTTTTTGTTCTTGATAGAGATGATAACGAATTAGAAGGACACATTCTTTCAATTATGTCTAGAATTCAATCTAATAGGTCACATTTTATTATTTTTAAGTACTTCGTCTCAATTGAAAATTCTATTCACGAATAACTATGTGACTTCTTAAACAAAGGATGTTTCGGAATGTCTGTAGGATGTTATTGTAGACAAAGATGATAATTTTCAAAATATTTAACTTTAGAAGATAGATTCTATAGGAAACCTTAATACAATCATTGAATGGATCTCATTTGTTAAATCCAATGTTACTAAGTACTTCATTGATTAGTTCATGGGAAAATGATTTTTCATTATTATGGCATGTCATTCTCCAAAGTTACCTAAGGAACACATAGACTTATTGTAAGTCAATTTAAAAATTAATATGGGAAACGAGAACTCTATCCCTTAAAACCTATTTTTTTTGCATGAAAATCAACCCCCAAATAAAAAAGTGGTGCTACAGGTAGCACCATTTTTTCTAACGGAGTTAAAATTACAACATTTTTTAAGCATGGCCTTCAAAACTCATAGAGTTGCTAAGAAAAACCTTAAAAATGACACCTAAATAAAAAAACGATGCTACCTAAAACAAAATGTTTTTTTCTAAACATTTAAATCATACCTTTTTACGAACTAATTGAAATGGTGGTATTGACAATAATCCCTACACAAATAAACAACCCAAAATTGGACACCAAATGGTAACTTGAAAATTTATTTCAATAATGGTTTTTT
>JASDQU010101117.1:436463-448757 GCA_032191745.1 Picea mariana
CCTATCTTTTTAAGTTTTCTTTTGATTTTTGGGTTTTTTTTTTTTTAAGTTTTAATTTTTTTAAATTAAAAATAAAAGTTTCTAATTGTTTTGTTTTTGGTTTTTTTTTGTTTTTAACTAAAAAAATCTTTTAAAAGTTTTTCTTAAAGAAAATTTTCAAATCTTGGATATATATATATTTAATTTCTTTATTTTATTTATGTAAAGTTTAAAATTTTTAAAAAATATTTTTTAAGCAATTCGTTGTTGTTTATTGACGATGGTAGTCGTTGTCAAGGTTATAGTTTTAATTAGGCTATAATTGTAACTCCAAAAAAACACTTGATGTTATTGGTAGCATCGATTTTCCATTCAAGGGTCAATTTTATAGTCTTTGTCCACAATGACATCAGTTGTCAACACAATGGGTCTGAATGGGTCCAAATTTTAACCACCATAAAAAAAAGGGTGCTACGGATAGCACCACTTTTTTATTTAGGGGCAAATATAGCCACGCTAAAGAACGAGAACTCTGGAGAGTTCTAGTTAAGTTGGTAACTATGTTCTATGTGATTGAGCATTACACTCTAATAAGAATTTATGGTTTAAATCTCAAAACCTACAAACCTCTTAAGGTGTTTACTCCTATATGTTTTTCTCTTGAATTTGTTAGACACATGGTTAATCCAGTGGAATAACATTTCCATGGAAGAGAAAAAAAGGGCTACCTCCCTAATCCTTTTTCTTGACAAGTAAGCATTAATAAAATCGTTTTTGGTCAGCATTAGTACCCTACGAAGGTCCACCATATAAGCCAAGCATTTTTGAACAAATTGTGCTAGAGATTTCATTTCCATGTTGTCTTTAGTTTTGGGTATAGATGATAATGAATTAACGAAATTCCATATGATTTCGATTATGTCCAAAATCCAATCTAACAAGTCACTTTGCATTATGTTTAAGTGCTTATCTTAATTGAAAATTCTATTCATCAACAATTATGTGACTTCTTAAACAAAAAGTGTTTCATATGTTATTCATACTTGGTCTATTTGATGTTATTCTGCCAAGCCCATAACTTGTGAAATATTTAACTCCAGAAGATAGATTATATACGAAACCCTAATACAATAATTGAATGGATCCCATTTGTTAAATCCAATGTTAATATGAAGAGATATAAAGAATTTTTTTAACAATTAATGGGAAAATGATTTTTCATTTTTATGGCATGTCAATTTCCAAAGTTACCTGAGAACTACAAATACTTACTACAATTTGGTTAAAAACTTAAAACTCTAACAATGGAGAAAATTGAACTAAATTCTAAGAACCAAGTTTATGTTTGTACAACATATCTATTTATGTGTCATCAACGAATCATAAGGATTGGCAATTACTGGCACTTCCAAATAAAACCCTTAAAAGGCTAACAATTATAGGGTAGTCAAAAATCAAGAAGCCTTTGTCAAATTCATAAATAAATTGTGATGGTTCTTCAAGTGAACTATTGGAAAGGATGGCAATGACAGAGCACTGAAAAATGAAGAAATCTTTGTCAAATTCATATACCCAAAATATCATGGAAAGGATACAAATGGTATAAAAGAAGAACCTGCATCAAAATTTTGCTTGCACACTATTGCCATTTTTTTGCAAACATCCTTGTGTGGTGTCTCAAAAGGATCCCCCATATGGCATCTGACACTACCTTCTCCTTCTCATAATTTCTAGGGACACCTATGGTTTAAATGGATTTCTTCCCATGAGGAAGAGTTATCTCAAGATTTTAGAGTGTGATTGATAAACATAAAATAAGAATATCAACTAATGGCGCATTGGGGAAATTCCCAACGATTATCACTGGTGAGGGTTGTTTGCGACCTTAGTTTGGCTATTGTGAGGAGGTTTAGAGGGTGGTTGAAAACCATACTGTAAATGGAATGGGTTGTGGGAAAGAAAATGAAGTAGTTGAGTGAAGGAGGGAAAGGGTTGTGGGAAAGCAAATGAAGTAGTTGAGTGAAGGAGGGAAAGGGACCTCACTCTGCTCCTATTATCCCTAGCATTCATATAGAGATTCCACCTTTACTAAGTGTCATGAAGTCAAGTGGGTCCTACCAACCTTGGGAGTTTACCTCAGGAAAGTTCCAAGTTCCTTGTCTAGTAAAGCAGTAGTCCTTCCCAATGTGAAGTCCACCTGCCTACCTTTCATGCATATAGAGATTGATTTACTTGAAGATGTGGTTAATAGGTTAAAACCTCGGGAGTATTAAACAGTCACTCAATGCAATGACAAGAAAACATCATCGCTTTCAATGACAATGTCTTGGAGTCATGAGTTGACGTGGAGGTGGCTATTGCTAGTAGTTGGTTAAACATAAAACTTCTCGACCTAGAAATTGGGTGGGGAATTTAAACTCTAGAGTGAGAAACTAGGCGGAGAACCTAAACTCTGGACCAAGATATGTCTACTAGAATTCTAATTTCTAATAAAAAAATAATATTTAAACCAAGAAAATTGTGTAGATTAAAACTCTTGGTTGAAAAATTATTAACTCAAAACAAACTCAAGAAAAATCTCATCCAAAATCTTTATGAAATCAACAAATGAATTAAAAAATTATGGATGAAAAAATTTATAAAATTTTGGGTTGAAATTTTTTTATTAATTTTTTCTTAATTAAAAAACACATTTTAAAATCCTTTTCCTATTCCAAAATATGTTATCAATCTTCACATGTATTAATACTATATAAAGTTGCAAACATTTTTTTTTGAAGCAAATGATACAACTACTCTTAACATTATTGAAAATTAGTATAATTGTAATTTAAACTCAATTTTAAGATTATTATAATTGAAGTCATCTATCTACTTGTTATAGTACATAGTACTAGCAACAACCACATTTATGTAAAAAGTAGTTGATATACATCGATCAGCCCCATTTTCCACCTTTTTAAAATTAATGGAGCCAATCGGCGTATATCAACCACTTTAGTTTTAAACATTAATAATATTACTTTACTTTTAAGATTATTAATAATATTATTTTGAAGATTAAGATTATTAATATATGATGATTAAATATTAATGTTAATAAATTATCAAGGTTAGTATTTAGGAATATTACTTACTTTTAAGATTATTAATAATATTATTTTGAAGATTAGAATTATTAATATATGATGATTAAATATTAATGATAATAAATGGTCTAGGTTAGTATTTAGGGTTAGGGTTAGGTTTTAGTTTAGGATTCAAATTTATGAGAGAAGAAGTGTAACTAATAATGTAAAGACAAAAGATAAGTTTTTTAAAAAGTTTATAAAATGGTTGGCATATTAAATGAAAGTTTAGTCATGGCGCATAGTATGGCATGTTAAGCCTGAAACTATTCCCATTAAGCCTGAATCTATTCCCGCTTGTAGCAAAAAAAATATCAGTTGGTAATGCATACTTAAATATTTCAATTCCAAGAAAATAAAGTCATCTCAATAGTGTATTTGTTTATGTATTACAGTTGCAGCAACATTCAACGTTTGCATGAAGCCAATCTACTCTTATTGCCAAGACAATTTAAAGGAATGGATCGGACTCCCTTCTCAACTTCAAAGTTGAAATGATTGAGATTTATAAAATCTTCTGAGCGCTTTAATAACAATAAAATTTAACATTACTCTCGACATCCATAAAAATATATATGTGAATAAGCTTATGATGAAGAAAAAAAAACATTAACAGGCCTGAAATATGCAAAGCAAATCGTCATTGCTAGAAACACTAAAACACGGCCATTGATTCATCGTCGTGTCCATGAAAAGCATCAAAAACGTAGTGCTAAGAGAAATGTATCTGAAGTCAGTCTTGAAATATGCAAAGGAAATACTCGTTGCTAGAAACACTAAAACACAGCCATTGATTCATCGTCATGTCCATGAAAAACATCAAAAGTGGCTCAAAGAAATATATGAAAAACATCAAAAGCGCAGGGCGCAGCTGTAAATACTATATTACAATTTCCATATGCGTCATCCCTCGGATCTGCAATAGTTTCTTCATTTTTCTTGCTCATAACCCTCCTGCTGACCTCTTTTCTATTCCTATTAATAACACTACTTTGATTTTCTGCCCACTTTAATTGACGTGCAGGAGGAGAATTGGAACAGCGGAGCACTAGAGTTACAGAATTGGAATGACGGAGCACCAGAGTTACAGAATTGGAACGACGGAGCACCAGAGTAATGCCAAACATTGAAACCCTTCACATCCATAAATGTTTGGTCCCTGCTAATTACTGGAATGTGGCTATGAGTTGATTATACAAATTAATTATTGAACGTGGCAATCAATGGGTAGGGTAGTAATTTTTTAATCAGATTAAGTAAATCTGAAAAAGTAAACAAGGAAACGGACGCATTCATAAATGCAAGGAAGTTAAGAACATTAAATCATATTCATTTATTTGAGTGAACGACGAAGAATATGTCAGCATCTTTCATTGTAGACCATAAGATTGGAATTTGTGATTAAAATACTCATTAAACCATCAATTCCAATAGGGGGGACGCCTATCGGCTTAATTAAAATATAAATTTATAATTATCTTAACATTATTGAAAATTGAGTCAATGCCCTCAAAATCACCTAGGTATCGGCCAAGGTGAACGAAAACCCTAGCTCGCAGCCCATGCGACCTGCAGATCGATCGCTACAGAAACTTCTCAGACCACGAATCTCTACCGCTCCACCGTCAACCACCTCGGCGCTGAGTCGCAGCCATGAGCGCAACGGGGGGGGGGAAACCCCCCTCATACAGTAATATAGCAGCCAATGAAAAATTTGGAACCAAGGCAAGATGACCAGCGTTTGAGCCGCCGCTGCAAATCAGAGAACAACTGCTCGCCAATGAACAAGGCCTGCAACGGGATATGGAGACGGAAGCTAGCACTTCCAATCCCAAACCACCTCGCAGCTGGGAACCTGGGAAATGCATCCCACAGATGGAAAAGGCACCCCGATATCACATTAGCTCTACCAGGGTGGGTGAGCACACACAGTTCATGCAAGAACATGCCCTCATTGGAAAATTTCTAGGACTCTGGCCATCAGAAAGGGATCTGCAAAAATGGATCAAACATTGGTGGAACCCCAAAGGAGACTACGACGTATAGCTCAGCTCAAAAGGGTTCTTCACCATTATACTTTATAATCTTGAATATAAGGACCGCATCTTTGAAAATGGCCCTTACTTCTTCAACTCAGCAGGGCTTTTTCTGAGGTATTGGACAGAGCGCTTCAGCCCAGATAAGGAGGACTTCACAATGGCACCGGTTTGGATCCGTCTCTACTCCCTCCCGCAAGAGTTATGGCTGGAGGAGATCCTAATGGGAATAGGTAACACCATTGGTCAATTTGTGAAAGCCTCTGAAGCCACCAAGCAGAGAAAATATACTTCATATGCTCGTATCTGCGTTTACATGAATATAGCCAAAGCCATACCAGGAACCGTAGTATTGGAATATCAGGACGAGGACTGGGTCCAAAACCTGGACTACGAGCACATCCCATTTAGATGCAGAAAATGCCATGAACACGGCCATCTATTTTGGGATTTCCCTTTGAATCATCCAGCGGCCAAACCCACCTCAACACTGTAGAAAGATGGCTTCACTGTGATCCAAACCAGGAAGAGGAATCCCATTCAAAGATAGACAGCCGATCCCAAACCCAAGATCCAAACCAAGAACTCCTATGATATTCTAAGCCAGCTCCCGGAAGAAGAGGAAATCCAAGATCCCCACGCTGGAGTACAGGCAGGCAAAGGCCCGAGTATTATCACCCCACTTTCATATCCACCCAAAGAAACCAACATAGAGGACGCAGGGGAGGCAGATGGCGATATTCATATGAATGCCCAGGACCTAGCCGGCATAGATTTGGAGAAACTGGAGGAGGCCCTAGACCAGAAGGATTTGCAGGGTCTCCCGGAAGAACAACTACGCAAGGTCCACAAGATCTTCATTGATTCAACGGCGGGTTCTACAGCACGACTAGGCATAGCCACAGAGTCCAGTTCCAGCTCCAAAAAAACCCCAAGAGAAGGTAAAAGACGAGGCAGGAAGACCGTTCATCAACTGATCAAAGAAGCCGGGAACCTAATGATCAACTCAGGGCAGATACAGAAGCTCTCGGAGGGATACCTCCACCCACACCCCTCCTCTTAATGATGAAGGTCATCTCCTGGAACATCAGAGGGCTTAATGGAAGATCCAAGCAACGGATCCTCAGAGACTGCATCAAAGAGGAAACCCCAGACATTCTAATGTTACAGGAGACTAAATGCGTCGGCTTGGAAG
The DNA here is from genome assembly GCA_032191745.1 of Picea mariana. Taxonomy (NCBI): domain Eukaryota; kingdom Viridiplantae; phylum Streptophyta; class Pinopsida; order Pinales; family Pinaceae; genus Picea; species Picea mariana. The sequence continues at coordinate 442,802 of JASDQU010101117.1, forward strand.
CTGAGAACATAATTCAATGAATTTGGAAAGGCTGTCAGTTTTTTTATACGGATTCTGTGGGAGCAGCGGGCGGCCTTGCCATTTTATGGAACCCCAACCACACGATTCTCAGTGGACCCTTTTCCATGGCAGGCACCCTGTCAGCACACTATGCAATAATAGGATCGAGTCAGGAGGGGACCATCACCAACATCTATGGTCCACAAGGACAACAGGAAAAGCAGAAATTTTTGGAAAAACTTGTCAGAGTCAAAGCTCTGGTGAACACACCCAACTGGACCCTAGGCGGAGACTTCAACATGATAATGACACTAGAGGAAAAATCGGGAGGCAGAAAGCTACTAGAGCAAGAAAGTGGTAAGTTCAAATCCCTCCCTGAGCAGCTCAAATTAGTAGACATAGAGAATAGCAATGGCACCTTCACCTGGTCAAATCGCCGATCTGGCAGCCAACACATAGCCTATAGACTAGATCACTTTCTTGTATCAGAACATTTGATTGAGAGAGATATCTGCATTGAAAGTCTGATTCTTTCCAGAACGGGCTCGGACCATTGGCCAATAGCCCTCCATATTGCCATAGAAGCGACACCTAAATTCAAACCCTTTAGATTTGAAAAATTCTGGTTAACGCATCCAGATTTCCATCAACTAGCTCAACTCTGGTGGAATCAATCAGACATAATCGAGGGCACCAAAATGTACCGATTTCAACAGAGATTGAAAAATTTCAAGCAAAGGCTCAAACACTGGAACAAAAACACCTTTGGCAATATCCAACAAGCCATCAGAGACACAAGAACTCCGGCTAGCTGAACTACAACAAATTTTCATCTCTGGAACACGCACCACAGAACTCATGCAGGAAGAAGAGCAATTACAGCTGCAGCTTGAGCAACGCAGGCGGCAAGAGGAGATACTCTGGAGACAGAAATCTAGAGTTCAGTGGCTCAAAGAAGGAGAAAAGAATACCAAATTCTTTCACAGAACCATGATACATCGAAGACATATCAACAGAATAACTCATTTGGAGGACGAGCAAGGCCAACTAATCAGGGACCATGAGCGCATTGAAGAAGAACTCCACGACTACTACCAAACCCTCCTCAAAGAAAGCAACGAGGACAGGACGGCAGCAATCTCCCGAGTCACCAGTCACATTCCAAAGCTAATCACGCCAGAACAAAATGCAGCCCTCAATCGACCGATCTCCAAGGAGGAAGTGGACAAAGCTGTAAAATACGTGCCCCCAGGCAAAGCCCCAGGCCCTAACGGTTTCACCACAGATTTCTTCCATCACTGTTGGGACATCATAGGTCAGGACGTATGGGAAGTAGTGGAAGAATCCAGATCGTCAGGACAAGTTCTCCAAGCTTTCAACGCCACCTTTCTTGCCCTCATTCCAAAGGAGGAAAGAGTCACGAACCCCAGACAGTTTAGACCCATCGCTCTCTGCAATGTCATCTACAAGATCATCACCAAGGTCATTGCAAATCGACTCAAGCCAATCTTGCCTCTCATCATCTCTAAATAACAATCTGGCTACGTAGAAGGTAGGCAGATTATGGACAGCGTCATATTGGCCAATGAGGTAGTCAGCTTTCTCAAGACGACAAAAACACCAGGTATGTTGATCAAACTCGATCTCTCCAAGGCTTTTGATAGGGCCAATTGGCAGTACCTCCGTGTTATTCTCAATTCCTTTGGTTTTGATCATGCTTGGATTTAATGGATTTTGAACCTCACCTCCTCGGCGTTCTTCTCAATCCTTGTCAATGGAGTCCCCTCTCGCCCCTTCTCAGCCTCCCGAGGCATTAGGCAAGGCGATCCACTTTCACCTTTCCTCTTTGTTCTAATGGCGGAAGGCCTAGGCCGCTACATCAAATCAGCAGTCCTGGAAGGCACCCTCCAAGGCCTTCCCTTGCATAATATGAAACCTGCCCCCTCACACAGCCAATTCGTTGATGACACTCTTCTAATGAACTCCCCTACTGCTCGGGAAGCCCTCAAACTCAATTCTATACTCTCAGACTTCATGGAGGCCTCGGGCATGACTCTAAATCTTGACAAGTCCAAGCTATTCTTTTTCAATACCCCCGCGGTAGTCCAATTGCATATCTCTAGAATCCTAGGCATCCCCAGGAGCTCCCTTCCATCCAATTACCTGGGTATCCCCCTCACTGGAGCACCCGCTAAAACCATTTCCTGGGACAGTCTTCTCATCTCCATCTCCAACAAATTATCCAATTGGACCTTCAGACCTCTTAACCTTGCAGCCCAACTTGTCTTGCTAAAATCGGTACTCCAAACCCTTCCCACCTACCTCTTCACGGCGCTTGCTGCCCCCAAGCACATCATCAAAGAAATCCGAAACTTCCAACGGAATTTCCTATGGAAAGGAGTGCAAGACAAGAAGAAATGGGCCCTAGTAAGTTGGGAAAAGGTATGCAAACCAAAAAGCAAAGGAGGCCTAGGACTGCAGGATCCAGAAAAGCTAAATCAGATTATGGGAGCCAAGATATGGTGGAGGTGGCTGAAAACGCTAGAGGCCTTATGGGCTCAAATCTGGAAACGCAAATATGCCCCTACCATGCAATCGGACCAGCTAATCAGACACAACATCAAAATCCAGGGGTCGAACATTTGGAACACCGCTTGACAAAATAAGGACATGGTACAGAAACACGCCTTCTGGGAAATACGCAATGGAGACAGCGCAAGGTTCTGGCAAGATTCCTGGCAACAGCTTAAGCCTCTGCAGGACCTAGAAGAACTCGCACCCCTCCATTTGGCACTCAATCAGCTCCCTGCACTAAAGGTGCGTGACCTCTGGAAATCCGTGGACGCAGAGCACACCTGGCGTCAATGGAAAACCTCCAACCATGAGCTAGGCATCCCCCTTGATATAAACCTCACCGCTTGGCAGCAAGAGGCTGGACGCAGGAAAATTCCCTGGAGAGAAGGACACGACATGCTCAGATGGGGATACTTGGCCTCTGGCAACTTCTCGGTAAAAGAGGCCTATGGCATTCACTGCCATCAAAACAACCAGCAAGGAGACAACATCTGGAGCAAAATTTGGCACAAGGAATTATGGCCTAAGGTCTCTACCTTCCTCTGGTTAATCATTCATAATAGAATTTTAACTTGGGACAACCTCAGGAAAAGAGGATTCACTGGACCATCTATGTGCACACTTTGTCAATCCCAAGAGGAAACCAAAGAGAACCTCTTTAATGGATGCAGCTACAGCCAAGTAATCTGGGATCAAGGAGCACAAATCATGCGCCGATCCAACCAAGATCGTGGCAGCATCAAAGATACCATAGAAAACTGGGACTCCATCACTTATAGCAACCCCATACTGAATCAAATCTGGCTCTTATTACCTGGCTTCATTCTTTGGCAGATATGGAAGGAGAGGAACAAATGCATTTTCCACTCCAAGAAGTCCCCAGCAGAGGCAACCTAGAAATCAGTCGCCAAACTCATCAGAGAAACCATTCAGAGCAAACATTGGCAACCTCGAGACCAAGAGTGTAATCGAGAGGAGGCACACATCTTCCAAAGCTGGATGCTCAACCTTAAAGACTCAGGGATCCTTCGACCCCCTAAGAGCCGCTTCTCCAGCCCTTCCCTTTGGACTCCCCCTCCTGCAGGATTCATAAAAATCAACTTTGATGGAGCCTCTAAAGGCAACCCTAGACCAGCTGGCTACGGAGCGGTCATCAAAAACTCTACTGGGGAAATCCTTACTCTAAGTGCGGGATATTTGGGAGAAACCAACAATAATGTCGCGGAACTCACAGGACTTTTGCAGGGGCTCCAACAAGCTCTTGCCCTTACCAGTCACAATATCATACTGGAAGGGGACTCTCAAATAGTCATCCAGCTCATCACAAAAATCCTGCATGGGGGACACCCACACAAAATCTCTCCCAGCTGGCGTTTAGCAGGACTGTTAGAAGACTTCCAAAGCTTACTCAGGCATAACATCAGCGTCATCCCCTCACACATTAAAAGGAAGGCTAACACAGTAGCTGATCTCCTCGCCAATGAAGGCGTTTACAGGGAAAGGGAGCACATCACCTGGGACCCCAGCAGTTCAGAGCCTTTAGACCTCTACCAACATTGCAAGCTTTTGGTCAGCAAAGATCTCCCTACCCCGGATGGGGTGACAGGCGTCCAGGACGGTGAGGCGAGGTGGCAAAGGGAGGTGGCGAGGGGAGGTGGGGGGCCTTTATTAACCGTCCTCCCCACACACTTCGCGATTCATTGTGCGCGTTAGCCCCCTCCATCTCCGTAACATGAATATTTTCAGCACGAGTGCCATCGATCTGACCAGCCAGAGCATTAAGCTCGGGGCTTTAATGGCGATTATTGTGGTTTATAGGCTCATCAACCTTCTCGAGAGCTCCATTATACTCGATCAGTTTCCTGCGCAGAGAGGCGACTTGGCTCTCATCTCCGTTTCAGCTATGACGCGTTTGAGGGGGCGACCACGCAGAGGGGCTGGCTGGTATGCAGCCGCCTCCAGACGAAAAAGACACAGGGATTTTTAGAGTGCAGTGACCCTGTTCAGAAGGCGTCGGCGTGAGGCAATTCAGGAATCCAATTCACCTCCTCGCACAATCGTAGAAGAAGATTCGAGTATCCAGCTCCCAATGGACTTTTCGAATACGACAATGGTCACCTTCCCGGATGATTGGGACCCCCACGCCCGTGTCTTTCGCCCTGGCATTGCTCCTCCCGGCAGAACCTCTTCCGACTCCTGCGCAAAAGCCTCCTTGGACCAGAGCCCAGCACACTGCATCATAGAAGAGGAGCAGTCGATGGATGACAATACAGCACAGGATGCAGAAGGGCAAGGAACTAGGGACAAGCAGAAGCGGCCGACCTCGCCATCACCTTTGCTCCCGGAGCACTTGCAGCTTATCTTTGAGCTCAGAAGCCTAGCCGAAGATCAAATCTTCCGAGCGGTCTGCGCAAGCCAGCGAGTGGACATGTTGTATGCAGCTTACTCTCACGATTCGCCCAAGCGAATATGTCCTACCTGTGCACAGCCATTCGCCATTCTCGTTCGGGCAGCAGAAGCGCAGGACGACAAGCCGAGCACCGGATAAAAGGTCTTAGAGTTTATATGTTTTTCTTTCTGTCTGCTGTAGTATTTTCTCAGGACAGTAGTCCTCTAGCTGTTAGTAGGGATAACCTCAGAAACTCTATTATTAAGCTACTGTTAGTTAAGACTATCCCCCTGGTTTCCTACGGGCAGGGTGGCACTATGGTTTTTTGGCTCTGTTACAGTGTGATAGCCAGATGTCCTGGTTTCCTTCACAGGCAGGACACCTGGCGTCTACCTGCCATGTACTCTCTTTTTTATTGAAGCTTTAATATGAAGGTCCCACTTTTACTTATAAAAAAAAAAAACATTATTGAAAATTAGTATAATTGTAATTTAAACTCAATTTTAAGATTATTATAATTGAAGTCACCTATTTACTTGTTATAGTACACACTATTAAAATATAAATTTCTAATTATCCACTTTAGCATTATCTAAACCACTTGAATATGAGTATTTTATTATTATCAATTGTGTTGTCCTATTGAAATATAAATATAAGTATTTTAAAATGATTACTTTAATTTTTTCGTTAGAGTAGTTTTATTATTTTCCATTTTTTAAAAACACTTAAATAAAAAAACTTATATAGGGTAGATATAAAAATTATATTTCTTTAATTTTTTCGTTAGAATAGTTTTATTATTTTCCATTTTTTTAAAAACACTTAAATAAAAAAACTTATATAGGGTAGATATAAAAATTATATTTCATTAAATTTTAATTCAAATTATAAAAAAATAAAAATAAAAGATATAAATTATTATAAGTTTTATAATCCGTTTTATTTAAATTATTTTTTTATTACTAAATTTAAAATATTATTAATTAATCT
>JASDQU010101118.1:60173-76768 GCA_032191745.1 Picea mariana
TTTGTGTGAACAAATGAAATAAACAGATGAAAAAACCCTGTAATTTCACAAAATCAAAGCAAATGACACGAAATGCATATACAGACTAATTTCAATGGATAATTTACAGATAATAATAAGCATTTCACCTGAAATTCTTACAATTTAGGGATGTAATCTCCACTGAAAATCTCCGAATTGGACGCATTTCGCCCATTCGCAGTGCGGGCATAAAGAATATGTGAAAAATTCCCAGGGAGTTCAGCGTTTTCATGGCTACTAATAACAACCCTGAACCTTGATACACTACATTAAATCCTATATCCTACATATAAGTAGTTGGATTTGAACTGCCTTGACGATACACGATAGCATGGGTGTGTACAAGTTTGGATTTGAATTAACTTTGTAGAAGGTATTAAAAATGCTGCATGGATAATGGATAGTGTATAAGTTGTTGAATTTGAATTGTTTTATAATTAATGGTATGTAATTTAAAAATGTTGTATGGATAGTGTATAAGTTGTTGGATTTGAATTGTTTTATATTCAATAGTATATATCCTAACTTACAGTATTGTTAATATTATTTAGTGAAAATGAGTTTTGGTTATTTTGTTGTATAAAGTTTTTCAGAAAAGATATTATTAAAAAAAAAAATTCAAGATTTATTTTAAATTATAATTTTATATAAAATTTGTTTTTTATATAAAAAATTCAAAAATTATTCACTTATAATTTATTTATTTTAATCCAAAAAAGGGTTGAAAAGTTAAAAATGATTTAGGTTGAGAAAGTGGTGCAATTTTAATTGTGTATCAAGTGATATATAATTAAAAAATGATTTAGGTTGAGAAAGTGGTGCAATTTTAATTGTGTATCAAGTGATATATAATTAAAAAAATGTATTGCATTGATTTAATTGAACATTTTAACCTTAAAATATGATTAAAAGATCTAATTGATTGTAACTTTTAGAAAGTTTTTTTTTTTTTAATACTTTATTAAATTAATAAATTGCATGTTACATGAATAATTGTGTCCACAATTTGAGGTTTTCTTTATTGGCACATTTACTTCTTCCATTGTGTGTATTGCATTTGATGCATCACATGACTTCTCCTATCAATCTCTATGTCATTCTTGTATTTTTCATTAAATACCAATAGAGTCTTAAAAGGTTTGCCCATTTTCCTTTAATTTCTCACAATGTGTTATTGATTCATGGCTCTCGTGCATTTTGGACCATCAATCCATTATGTTATTTGATAGTTATGGTTTCCCTATTTATCTATAAATGCACCACTACCCTTTACATTTGTCATGGTTTAGTACACAGTGTGTTATTGATTGATTCATGGCTCCCGTGCATTTTGGACCATCAATCCATTATGTTATTTGATAGTTATGGTTTCTCTATTTATCTATAAATGCACCACTACCCTTTACATTTGTCATGGTTTAGTAGAGCTATCCCAAAATGGGGGTCAATCACCCATAGAGATTTATGAACCCTAGACATAACAGGCTATTTTTATTAGCTTTGATCGATGTCACTAGAGCTTGCACTATTTTATTTTGCATGTATATGTATTCCATTGAACCTCTTCTCTCTAGGGACCAACATTTTTATTGCACCTATAAATTATTTCCTAGTTTGTTGGTTTCTTAACAACAATCTCAAACCTCTACAAGAAAAAAATGCTTTTCAATAATAATACAATGATATGTTTGGATTCCCAAATATGTATAAAGCACATGTTGGGGCATGGCCCGCTAGGTGAGATGGAAATTGGCCTCCCCTGGATACTTTGCAACTCTAGAAGGTCATGAGATCAAGTCCAACTATTTGCTTCATCCACTAGTTTGGTCCTGTAGATGGTAGACTATGAAGATTTCTAATTTCAATTTGCAATTTCCCAACCCCCTAAGTACTTGTTGGTGGGTGATTGATGACAAGCCAAGGGGACTAGACCAAATAAATTATAGAGGTTGAACACCTTGCTCTGGAAAAAAAATGTATATATCACATGTTGTCATTCTCATGTTCCTTGTGGCATTTGACCCCCCACACCTAGTTGCTTGACCATTCATGCAATGCCACCTCAACATTTATGTCTCCTCGTATTTTGAACCAAATTTGCAGGGTGAAAACATAGAAAGAGAATATGAAAAAGCAAATGCATTGTAATTTTTTAATATAAAAAATTGAAATGTAAATAATAATAAAGTTTTTCTAATAGAGCTTCAACCTCCACCTTTGGCTTTGGTCTAAGTCCCCTATGTTGTCATAAATAACTCGTCAGCAACCACTTGGGACGCCAGCAACCACAGAGCGAATCTAGCTTCCTCACCAATCGCCACCATAAGTACTAAAGCATGAGGCTCAACAATTGGGTGGAATTGAACTCGTGACCTCCTAGAGTCTTGAGGAACAAAGGAGGCTAGTTGAACAATTCACCTAGGAGGCCAATTTGACAAAGAGAGATGCAAGGAAAATTCTAACACTGATGGGGAAGGAAGTGTTACAAGATGTTATGGATTTGATTGGTTAGGCTACAACTGGTGATGATAATATCATTCAACTTGACCCCCGTGTTATGTGTTATCTTTTGGTTGGTTGTACATTGTACATGGATAGGGGGTGTTGTATCATGTGTCGTGACTTTGATACCATGTGTAGATTCCAATCATACCACCAGTTGGCATTATTATGTACATTGCCACATGTCATGCAACACCTATTGGTGTTATCTATATCGTGATGCATAAATCATGTGCACCTTTAAGGCATCTTTAATGATCGTTCTCTCTTCTCGACTATGGCACAGTGATAGATTAAAGGAGTTTGCCACAATTGGCCTAGGTTTAATGTGTGCTTGTACACGTTATTTAAGAATTTCTAAAGCAAACTCATAGGTAATTGTTCTCACTTAGGTTAGAAAAAAAAAATGGAGAGTAATTTTTCGGGGAAAAAAATATGTTATGAATTTGGATAAAGAATGAGATTTATAGTCGTAAAAGTTATTCTAAGACACTATAAGATAGACATGCGTGATTGTTATTATTCATATTATTACTTACACTCATGTGCATACAAACCATGTAAAGGAGCGAGCGGAAGGTCAAGCAAGCAAGCCACAACCACCCTCTAACCACAACCATTATGTTAGTAGGGAGGTCAATAGCTCTATGAACACCCATGTTGATGTAAGATTCATGGTATGGTGGGGTTTAAAAGTTGTTGCATACCAATTCTCATAATCGATGTGGGATGAAAGGGAAGGAGATTTTATAGTAAGATCATCTAATATGTCACAAGCTAGCATATCTCATTGTTATTATTTACACACGTGCACAATGCAAGGCACACATAGGAGAGATGAGAAGGTCAATCAAGCAAGAATAATACCCCACAACCAATCAACCATTATGCTAGTAGAGAGGCCACTATATGTGTGGGTGCCCCCATTAGCATTACGATCATGGTATATTGAGGCTTATATGTTTTCATAGACCAGTCCTCACAACCATTATCAAATAGGAGGGGGAAATATTTAATTAGAAGTTATTCCAAGATGCCACAAAAGGGGAAGTCAAGCAAGCAAGCATAATCATCTTGCAACTAATCAACCATTACGTTAGTAGAAAGGCCATTATCTATGAGGGTGGCCAAATCAGCACAAGGATTATGGTATATTTGGGCTTAAATGTTTCCCTGGACCAATCCTCATAACCAACATAGGATAGGAGGGAAAGAGGTTTTATAGTCATGGAAGATATTCCAAGACGCCACAAGGTAGGTGTGTCCCATTGTTGTGATTTTAAATATTGTTTTCACACATATGCCACGTGGAGGAGGGGGGTGGAGGTCAAGCTAGCAAGCATAATCACCCTGCAACCAATCAACCATTATGTTAGAAAGGGGGGCATTATCTTTGTGTTGCCCCCTTTGGCATAATGATCATGGTATATTGGGGCTTATATGTCATTGCTAACCAATCCTCAAAACCAATGTGGGATAGAAGGGAATGAGATTTTATAGACATAGAATTTATCCCAAGATGCCCTAAGATACGTGTATCTAACTAGTATTATTCTTGTTATTACTTACAAACATGCCACATAGAAGAGGGAGGTTTTAAGCAGGAGCAAGAAATCATAATCACCCCCACCAATCAACATTATATTAGTAGGGGGTCCACTACATTTGTGGATGCCTCCCTTGGCAAAGGATCATGGTATTTTGGGGCTTATATGTTGTTGCAAATCAATCATCACAATTAATGTGGGATACAAGGGAAGAAGAATTTATAGTCATGGAAATTATTCTAAGGCACCACAATATAGGTGTATATTATTCCATTTATTATGTCCACACACATGTAATAGACAAAGGAGAGAGGGAAAATTGAGCAAACAAGCATAATCACCCCACAACTAATCAATCATTATGTTAGTAGGGGGTCACTACCTCTGTCAGAGGCCTTCATTGGAATAAGTATCATGATTTATTAGGGCTTATATGTGGGATAGGAGGGGAGGAGACTTTCCAATTGTAGAGGTGTTGGCTATAAATACAGTCACAACTCCAATTTACTATAAATGCTAGCATAAATGGAATGCATTCAATCATTCATACAAAACCATGAACATATCATCTTAACAATAATTAGAATTCATTAAACATAAGAGAATACATCCCAATCAATAACAACACAGTTTATAGTGGAACAAAACCTCCTCTCAAGGAAAACAAATCCTACTTTCTATAATAATAAAACTTATCTCAAGTAGTCTTCTACAATCTCACCAAAAAAACCCTTACATTTCCACAAAATCATTATCCCAATGGTTTTTTGATAGATATAACCAATTCCAACAACTAAAACCCAATTTACCCATCTATTACAAAAAAAAATAAACCCCAATTCAAGTGGAAAACGACAGCCATTTAAGATTTCCTGGGCCCATAGGATCCACGAGGAGTCCTAACACGAGTTTCCAGAGGTCACACAGAAGTACCCATCCCCCATCTCATGCAATGCATTAAAATGGTTGTATGGTCCTTAATTAGTTTTAAGTCGAGAATCACGAAGGATACTACTTACAGTATTTGCAACCATCTCCGGGAAAATGTGATCATGCAGAAAAAGCCTCCTCATTGGATCACCTTGATTGGTCATACTAGCATGGTGATGAAGCTTACAGCCAATTGCAATCACCACCAAATCCACTCTGATTACAAACCAAATAGTTGGATGCCCAACTATTCAAGGCATCATAACGACAATAGTACAAGCAATCCAAAAGGTCAAAAGATGAAGGGATCAACTATTCGAGGTTGGTATTCCTCTTGCGGGTCCTTCAAATTTGTGGCTCCAACAACCACTACAGAGAACAGACAAACTACAACAACCCTCTTGTAGTCAACATAATATTTTTTTTTTGTAAGCTAGCAACTCTCTCTCTCTCCACACACACACATATTTGTTTGGTTATCCCAATAACTAAGCAAGATGCTAGTTAGCCACTAGGGGTTGGGGGTATCTATCCCCATACCCCCAACACTATACAACACTGCAACATTTGGTATCCTCTTGAATACTCCTTTGTGCTTACTTTGTGATGGATTGCTTTTGTTTGTGTGCTCCTTGTCGATTATACTCGTCATGTCTATTGGATTTTTAGATTCTTCTATTTCTGAACTCTCCTTCGACTATGTTTATTCACTGTTATCATGCATCTAGATTGTAGTTTATGATGTTTGTCCACCTGATGCTTGAGATGTTTTTTGTTGCTACTCCAAGTGTTTTTGTACTTTCCCACTACTTATCTTGATGTCTGCTTTGATATGCTCTACTAAGGGTTTTGTGTTTAATATTCTCATGTACTTGAAAAAAATTGTTTAGAAGTCTTCGTTTACCATGTTGATCCTAAGTCTAGCCTCTCAAGTGGTCTATTTTCTATCTAAATCTTATCTATGAATTGTTCTCCCCAGTTGGTGTTGTAAACATCGAAATTGCACATATCCTCTTATAATTGGCCCCGTGTTGTGGTCAAAGCTTTCTCTAACTCTACTTGCTATGATAGTTGGTTAGATCCTTCCATTTTTTATATACATATGGATCCCCATTCCATTTTGATATTTTTCTACTACTTGGAATGCCCTATGTTTATGTCCTTCCACTTGGTGTAATTGTTTTGTAGAGTTGTTAATTCTATATTTCTTGCTTCAATTCTAAATCTACTTGGCTCAAAATTTTCCTCATTATAAATTTTAGGTTTGAATTTTTTTAGGTTTGTTATCGCACAATTTGTAGGTTGGGAAAATCCCAACCCAATCCGCAAGATGGAGAGAACTATAGGAATACCTACCCATTGTCACCTTAGGTAAGCACTCCCCTTGCTTTAGTGAAGGAGAAATCCTACACAAGTATCTCAGGTGACCCTAGAGGGAAATGAGATGGAAAGTGGAGTAATGGAATATGATGCCCTTATAGGTCAAGCTAAGAAGTGGAAGATGGCTTGGAAACAAGTCTTGGTGATGGTTAATGGTTTTCAAGTGCTCGAGTACCTGCAAAAGATAAATATACATGCATGAGACAAGAGAAAGACAAGTATACAAGCCCAATATTCCAATGGAAAAGCAAGTGAAGCATGGTGTCCTATATAGTAGCAGTAAACAATGATATAAATCAATAAGTAAATGATAGAAGCTTCTGGATATGTCATTGAAAGTCAAGTAAAGATGCAAGAGATTAAGCTAGCAATGAGTAGTATAACTCAAGTAAGATAAAACTAGACTTTAGCGATAAAATAAGGTGGTTAAGAAATGTTATTGAAGAGATATTATGACAGCCTTACAACTGTAGCAAGCGGTTGCTACAATAACAAAATTCAACCACAAAAAATCACAAATAAACCACCCAAAAGATGCGCTAAGATTAGTAGATTATTATGGTAGCTTTTTAGCATTTTATGACGATTGAAAAGTAAGTAAGAGAAAAAAGTTTAGATGAGTTTGTTGCAGCCCTAATGGTTGTAGCATAAAGTTTATAACATTAATAAGATGTTCGTTACCAATCAAAATACCCTAGTGGCTCAAGCAAGCTATTAAGGCAAATAATTGATTCCACTTTAAAAAAATTGAATATCTCGTAAAATCATGTATTCCAATGTAGTAATTTATTTCTCCAATGCAATTTCAGATTAGTGCTTTGTATCTATTGGGTAAATGGTAGATCCACAATATCACCAGGGGTGTAATCTCTTCTACTCCCTAGAGCATGCAAAACCAATTGAGGTAATGCTAGGAGGGTGTAAGCCCTTTTACTCCTTCTAGGAACCTTGTAAAAAATGACTAATTAACTAGAAAAATAATATGAACCTTGGTGGAGGGTGTGTGCTATTATACTCATCCAAGGGTTTGAGACAATATTGCCAATTAAACTAGAAGAAAATACCGACAAAATGCAAAAATTTCCTTACTAATTCCAAAATAGCAATATCAAACCCTGGTTTACCACGCAATGTCCATCCATAAGCAAGAGAACAAGCCTCCAAGAGATCCACACTACCCTGGATCCATAATATACCAAGAGAAAACACCATAAGATAGTTGCACGAGAGAGAGATGATCCAAATTGCCCAAGTAGGGCGAAAATTTCAGCCAAGTAGTCTTCTCTAATGAGAGAGTTGTGTTGAAATGAAATGAAAATGATCCTTGTTTATACAAAACTCCTAAAAAGTGTTTGTCCACTTAAAGTTAGGGTAAACCACAAAGTAAGGAGGCCAGCCCCCTTTACTTTACTCCTTTACAAAATAATTTTAAGTTTTCACATGAAGAGAACCCTAAAAATGTGACGTCAACCCCTTCTAGGGTGACGTCTTGGTCACTTTAGCAAGACATTGAGCTTGAGGGTGACATTGTTGGGCCTCCATAGGCCTTCCCTTCATGCATTGGGGTCTTCTCTCCAAGGTACAAGGGATATTCTTCATCAAAAGTGCCAAGTGTCCATCAAACATCACATCACCACCAAAACCCTAACCCTAGGGTGACGTCAATCCCTCCAAGATGATGTTTTAGCCTCCAAAGGCAAATCGTTGGGCTTGCAAGGGCTAGGTGAGGTCCTCCAAGGTCTCTTCCTTCCTCTGAAGACAACATTCATCTCTTGTATTGCCCCAAGGTCTCGGCCATGACATCCAACCGGTGGGCTTCTTTCCCTAATGAAGGCCCAAGCTAGGCTTGTTCCTCCAAAATGTCCACCAACAAGGTCCTGCAAAGACAGACAAGTGTGCCCTCCAAAGATATCAATTCAAAACATCATGGAAAATAAAATCACATTTAATATGAGAGCCACCTAAGCATGTACATCAAAAACTACCTCATCAAATTAAACAAGTGCTCAAAGACCCTATGCAGTTTGCCAAGTTTAGGTATGGGAGGGTTGACAAGGTGGTTGTTGATGATAAAAATCACAACGAGGATTTTGCCCAGAAAGTATTGCTAAGGCCTATTATTATAAGCTAACAAGATATATAATACTAGTAGGCGGGACCCCCTTGTAGATTGGGAGATCAGATATGGTTCTTATTTCATGTTTATGCTGTTGTTCGACACTGCTCACAGGATTCTGCATGATTGACAAAATCTTGGTTTTGTTGGTGATGGATAATGCCTATTATGTGTTGCTCTAAGCTCTAAATTCCTTGTTGTGTGAATGGCTTATATCCACTGTTATCATATTGCTATTAGCGCCATGATCTATTACATGTTGCACTTGCACAAAACACATGTTAGTCATGACAAAAGATTAAAAAAAATATATGGAGCTATGCTATGATACATTATATGCAAATGAATTTAAAAGGGATCGTTGTTAGTCCTAGCTAACAAGTTAGTAGCTATGCAAATTATTGAGTTATATGCAAACATGGTTGATATGTGTTATGGTATAGTTGGCAATGGTTAAATGTGATATGGGTGGCGCATTTGACAAGTGATGGATGTTAAGTTCGATGCATAGATTAATTAAGCGGATTAGTGGAAGGATGGTTGGCGTGTACTAAGGAATTGAATGAGTGGGGGATGGAGGCGACATGCATTTACTGCATGTCACTCATACTACTTCCACTGGCCGTCATCCTAGCTTGGTTATTGTTCAATTGTGTTTGGTTGAGGTTAAGCTCTGATTTTCAAGCAGAGGAAGAACCGCTCGGCTAAGCTCGCGTTTTTAAGGTTTTCTTGGTTACAAGTATGTCTTTTCACCATCCATGAACCCGCTCTGGTTATGAAATAGATATTGGCTCGGGATGTATGGGTCTATGCTTTTCTTGAGACTGGAAACTATGTAAACTTATGGTATTTCTCTGGAATGGTTGTTGTGTGGTTTTCATTGCAAATGGAAAACGATGGTTGAAGTCACAGTTTCATTAATTATTATGAGTGGCAGAAACCATGAAGGCTCTTTGCTATCCTTATGTTTTTTTTTTTAGAGGGTTCATTTGGTCCAGACTGACCGGTTGTCTTCACACAGTTCTTGTCACCTGACCCAATCGCATTGTTGTTATGAGTTGTTGGGTTTGACCTCGAACCACCTGGTGTCACTGTATATCATTTCCTCTGGGTATGGGCTCGTTATACTATTGGTGTCTGCGGTTTTGGTTGATGGCTATGATGCCAAGGGGCTTGTTTTGAGGTTGATTTATATTTCATGGCTATGTTTTTATATCAGCATTACCTAGGTTGATTGGGGAAAAATGTGAGGATTATGCCCTGTGTGTTCTGGTGTTATTGATTGGCCCGTGAGGGACCTCTGCTCCTCTATTCATAATCTCTCTTTCATGTTGAATTCTCTCCTTGTCTTGCAAAGCTATGAGTGATATGGCCTGTGGGTCCACTATGTTGTCCTGAATGTTCTCACATGTTGTTGATGGTCGTTTCCAGCCTCCCTGTGTTGGTTACTCAGAGTCCACTCTTGATTATTTTAAGCCCGATTTTGATAAATGGACCAGTTGTTTTTGGTCGGACGCATGGTCGACTCCAACCCCCCTATGTTGGTCCACAGAGCGAACCCTTGATTACTCAAAGCTCGACTTTTGATAAATGGAGCCCATTATATCCTGTCAGGTATATTGTTGATTGTTATGAGTTGGTGGTGTATCGACGACAATGCTCAATTGTTGGCTCGTCTCTGTTGATTATGTTGACAATGGTTTTGGTTATTGGTGTTTAGTCACTACATTGGCTATTATAATAATCGAATTGATAGCTCAGCTTGGTTAATTGGTTGATTCTAGAAATGGGATTGAATTCACAGTCGTTGTCTCTTACATTGTAATTATTGAATTGTTAACCCAACATTAGCTTATAATTGATTAAATCACAGCGATGCTTCGTGCGTGATGCGTTGGTATGTGTGGCCTTCCTACAACATGTTAGGTTGAGTTGATGGTTGTTGTGATTGTGTGTTTTAAATTTCCAAATGGGAGTATTGCAATCATGATAATTGTGGCGTGGCTATCCACTGTATATGCTATGGATATTGTTTGATTGTGCCATCAGAGATGGTCACGTGTTTTTAAAAAATATGGTTTTGTTGCAATTTGATCGATTTCGGAATGGAATTGGGCATACTGTTCCTGCCTCGTTGTATTGGATTGATAGCTCAACATCGTTGATGCTTAGATTCAGAGTGATTAGACTTGTATAGCCACATAAATGCTCTTGCGTTTTGTTGGATGGTCTGTGTATCCCACAGTATCGTATGAGTTGAAATGGTGATTGTTGTTATTATGTGTTTAATGGCAAGTCGGGATTGTTGCAGATTGAAAATTTGATGATTGTGTTTGATTGTCCACTATGTATGATTGATGAATATCATGCATTGTAGCAAAGATAGGCACGGGTTCTCTGACAGTATGATCTCATTACAATTTAATTGTTAAATGAAATTGAGGGATGAAATCGGGCATGCTTTTGTGTCTACGATTGATTAAGGAAATAATTCATGGACAGTGGTTGATGTTTTGGTGCTGAACAAAGTGGAATTAAGTGACTGTGTATTCATTTGGGAATTGTTTTAAAACGTTAAATGGACAAATGAGAATAAACATAGCTCTTCTATAGGATGTTGTGGAAGGCATATTGTCTTGTTTTGGTTACACTGTGTTAATGATTTAATTGTGAACAATGAGCAAGTTAATACACATAATTAATTGTTATACACAGTAGTTGTTTAATTGAGCACAATGATTATTTGGTTAGTGTTGGATCTTTTGCGTTTGATATAGAATGGTTTTATGGATTACTTAATTAGTTTTATGAATAGTATCAGCTCTCTTTCCCTACAATTATTTCACTTTTCACTAATTACAATCCCCCCACATTCCCATATCCATTTTTCACTCCTTATTCTTAAAATTTAATTACAGTTAAGAAAATTTTGTATTGTAACAGTTTGAAATTGCAGTTTCTTGGATGGATCACAGTAACATGTTCCTTGGTTTACATTACAGTTGATTGTGTGTTGTCTATGAGCAGTAACCATGATTATTTCCCCCCTCATTTTAACATTTTTCGCTCAATACAAACCCCTCGCGTATCCCATGACCTTTTGTTCACTCACTGCTCATTGAAACAGTTAAACAATTTGTATGGATTGGATTGCATGGGTCTAATATGTTGTTGAGCCAAAATCTATTTCATATTTTTTAGGAGTTGTCATGTATGGTTGTTAAAGGAACTATTTGCTAATCAATCATGCGTGCATGAATGAGCTTTTTCAGCTGAGGTAGCCATGGCAGAGGTATCTGAGGAAGACGTAATTGGAACAGGGGCCCTAGAAGGCCTAGATTCTCCATTCACTTTGATGCTGACTCACAAGAGTTAGGCCAGTTATTTCATGCTGGGTTTTTCAACTGGATTGGGAAAGGAATGGTACAACCTAGGCCTGAAAGGCCTCCCTTCCAAGCTCCACAAGCCCCTTGTATTTTCGCTCCCCCTCATGTCTCATTGCAACCCGAGGTTACCGAAAACGATGAATGGCAAGAGATTGTCCACCCGACAATCTCCCAACATTGTGGCTAGCCCAATTTGTCTTTACCTGCTCCCCCGCCTATCAATCAGATTGTCCAAGCTACACTTGTCCACTCACCAGTTTAGTCCTCCCATGCTAGCAAAAGGTTGAAAATCGAGGCCCACCATGCCCCTGACAAAGGAAAAGCCATTGATGCCCCTTCCTCACCCTCCAATGGCTCTGATAAATCTGTGTCCTCGGATGCATTTGAGGGACGATTGTTCTCATGTGATCAACGAGATCAGGCCTAAAGGCTCAGCACAACCAAAGGCAGATTCAAAGAGATCAAGGGGTGACAACAACAACAAGGGAAAGATTGCATATCAGAATGGAAAATATGGTTTTTGAGTTTTTATTTATTTATTTATTGTTGATGACAATTGACCTCAAAAGTTTTGGACAACATGTTCTTTTGGGATATATGAGTAATATATTTTTGAAAATAATTTCAAATATCATGAGATAAATTGTCAAACATGAATGTGATGATGGGAGTCACAAGGAGGGATGTGTTTGTTTAATAACTAGTATGTTATGATTGTTAGAGATAAAAGGGAGTCACAAGGGGTCCCACCTACTAGATATTCTTTATTTAAAACCCTTATTATGATTTATTACTTTTCCCCCTAACTAAAAAGTTGGTTGAGATTTAGCTAACTTAACTAATGAAGTAGTTCAACTACTTCAACCAATTCTAATTTGATTTAAAATAAAAGGAAAGGGAGGAACAAAGGAGGATAGAAGGAGAAGCATGCTAAGGTTTGCTCTTTGAGTTTGTGTTGAGATAGTTCAGTTTTCATTCATTCCTTAATTCATTCAAGGCCTAATTCTTTTTTATGATAGCAGGGTCTTATTGTAGACAACAAGATTCAGGGCTGAATCACATCCTTCAGACACTTGTTTTTCAGAGGTGTTGATCTATCTTTGATAGTCTGTGTAGACTTGTCTATTTGTGAATTAGTTTTCATGACTAACAAAGTCTATTGTGTAGAGTTGAGTGGGCAGCAATTTGTGGCAAGTTGATCCAGCTTTTAGAGTTTAGTTTTGATTTTCTGTCAGAGGTCCTTTTGTATGTTTCATCGGGAACGTCTAAGTTTGACTTTGGTCCAAAACTTCTTCACGAAATTTTGTAAAGAGAATGACTCTTTGATGATTTGGAATGAAATAAAGGATTGCTTTATGTCTCATCTGTCTTGATTATCATCTTGGTGTCTTTACTTCTGTCTCTACATTTATTTCAGCAATTGTTATATTCAGAAATTCATATAAATAATGAATTTTCCAGCAAGCTTTTATTTACAAAAAAACTAGCCTAAGCACTTGTAATCAATACTTGTGAGTTAGGATATAAATTTTGATGGCTATAAACATAGGGTGACATTCCCGTCTATTTTTCTTTAGCCAAGCAGAATCTGAAAATGTTTGAGTAAGATCATTTCATATATTTTCCTCAACAGTGGCCTAATGGGTGGATCAATCCTCAATTCAAGGAGTGTTTCCTAGGTGGAAACCTCTTTAAGTCATGTGGCAAAGATGAAGTTGATGGGGGTAAGACTTTTGGGCATGGGGTTCATGACATGCAAGGGGTCATATTGTCTCATTTATGGGTACCTTTGTAGAAGGTGCATTGCACCTTCGTTTTCAATGCATCCTTTTTCCAAGCCCATTTATTGCCATTAATTATTTAAAGTGTTTCCAGGCTGAAGCCAAGGTGGGACTTCTACCCGAGCATGAAAAACATTTCCCACACACGCTCTACCTTTTGGCATTTTTATATTGTTATTTTTTACGGGTCCCATCAATTTCCTATGAGAGATATTTCATTGTCCTTGGGATCCATGGGCGAGCATCTATAAGGTTTATGATCAGATTTTATCTTTTTTTAGCTACAAACCTTTGGGCCTTCATCCCCTTCTTCTCATGAAATGAGGTACAATCCCTTCTTGGGTCAATACACTTGAAAATCCCAAAAGAAAAGGAGACAAAAAAGGGGTGAAGTGTGAAAAATGGTAAGTATGATCGGGAATGGCATAATGACTCATCAATGAGACCTCCTAGTAACAAACCCATCCCTGGGGGTGACCACTTACTAGGGAACAATGTCAACCACCAAGGTGAAACAAGGCAAAGAGCATAATTTCCAAGCAAATGTTCTATAATAAAAAACAACTTTAAATGCAACTTACTCAAATGCCTTAAATATTAAAGTGACACTTACCACAATACCTGACTTGTACCTCATGGAGCAAGACCCATCGTCTTATGGAAGCAAGCTGATGTGGTTGATGCCATTGTCACGAATATAGGATGTGTGGTGGTGAAGCGGGTCTCTGTCTTTGCATGTGGATGTTGTCAGTCATTTGTCTCTCGGTACTCCATGTTTGCAACCTGAGGACCTTGAGACATCATCTCCTTAGTTATCCCTATAAATTGGGGATAACCAGGTTATTATTCAACTTTGATGTCCTACAAAGTTCCTCTTCTAGTTCTATTATGGTATCTTCCATTCTTGTTGCTATGTCTTGTGTATTATGTTGTTTTCCCTAGAGTTCCTACATTGCACTATGTAGGTCTCTGACTTGTGTTATCCATTTGAGATGCATCTTTCTTGCTACTTCCTTTGCCATCACTACCACTCCATTCAAATGCATTTTCTCTATCGTTGCTTCTTTCTCCATCTCCATTGCTCCTTCCAAGTACATTTTATTTGTTGTTGCATCTAGCCTTAGTCAATAGCTTCTTATTTTGGAGTTCCCCTCGAGACCTCCATTGTGGGAAACATGTATTCCAATATTTACTCTAATTTTGTTAAGAGCATGTCTTCTTATCCCTAGCCTTAATTTCCTTTTGCATTTCCCTGTAACATTTGGTCATTATTTGATGCCTTGCTTATTTGACCTATAAGTTTTCATCTCGTGATGTTGATGCTTGTAAATGTGTAGAGTATAATTTGATGCTACCATTAAAATTTGTGGTTTATCCAACACTTTTGGGTTGCCCATTGTTGACATTAGAACTCACGTGTCTTTATCATTGGACAACTATGTATGCACCTTGTCTCCAAGCTCTTTGTCTTTTCCTTCCAAAACAAGCTTAGCCTGAAAATTGATTTGTTGTTTGTTTTCCTATTGTTGCATTTCTCCCTTTTTCCCATGAACTTCAATTATTCTAGGTTTGGTTCAAGATCCAATGTCCTCTATGAAAGGGGTTGTATCATTACTTCTAATTATTTCCCTTCATTTGGGTTAGTTACATGGTCATTTACTTGGTTGTGCTCTAAATTTTTATTTATTTCGAAGATTTTTCTCACCTCCTTGTTCTTTTCCATAATCTCCATGCTTCCTTTGCCACCTTAGATTGCTCTTCTTCTTGGTTATTCCTCTTTTCTTATTCTCTTCTTTATTTTGTTCTCTGCTTCTCCTCTTCTTTTTGTTTTTCTACCTCTTCATGCTTCTTTTTCTCCTCTTCTACTTGCTTATTATGCTCTTCTTCTCTTCTATTCTCTTCCTATCTTTTCCTTTCTTCTTATTTTCTATGTTTTTCTTCTTGTTTATTCTTTTCTTGTGGTGTATGTTTCTCTTGTTCTTCTTCATGTTTATGTCTTTCTTATTCTACCTGCTTTCTCTTTTATTCTTCTTTTCTTGTCTCTTATGCTCTTCTTATTTTCTTGGTTATTCTTCATGTTTACTATTTTCCTCTTCCAGTCTAGTGTCTTTATCAGTATTGACATCTTCATCATGGGAATAGTTGCATTCTTGGTCAAATTCATCTTGCTCCTCTTCTATCAATTTCCTTTTCTATTGTTAATTTTTAATTGTTTTTCTTTTTCTTTGTATGATCTTCTTATTTGTGCCTCCTTGTCTTCCTTTTATGTTCTTTCTTGGCTCTACTTATTCAAATTTGTCATCCCTGTTTCTTCCTCCCTTTTATTCTTTACCTCTTCTTTCTTTCTTTTTGCAATATACTCTCGTTGCGCCCTCCCTTTTATTCTTTACCTCTTCTTTCTTCCTTTTTGCAATATACTCTCGTTGCTCTATTTCCTTTTTCATGTGTTCCATTTCCTTGATTATTAGTATTGAAGTTGGTTTATTTTCTTCTTCAAAATCCTCATCTTGGATTAATTCCCTTCTCGTCTTCCAAGATTTTTAAATCTCAATCTATGTCTTGGATTTGATATTTATAATACTTCTTTATGTCCTCATCAAGGACCTGGTTGGTATTTTTCCCTACATATTGCTCAAGTATTTTGGTCAATCCATTGGTTGCAACTTGTTTTGGATATGTCCTTTGTCATCTCTCCTTCTTCTATACTAGATTCGGTTCCAATATTTGAATTGGGTTTGTAGTGTATCCTTCCTTAATTTGCATTATGGGTTTCATTCAACCTTTCTTCTTGTTAGTTGGACCAATATCATTTTTATTCTTGCCAGGGGGGCTTCTTCAAGTTTCCTTTGGTTTCTTGTTTTTGGCTCTAACTTAGGTACCACCACCTCCTTTCTCATGAGGTCTATTTATGCCTATATTTGTTATATTCCCT
>JASDQU010101118.1:102328-125690 GCA_032191745.1 Picea mariana
CTATCCCCATACCCCCAACACTATACAACACTGGAACATTTGGTATCCTCTTGAATACTCCTTTGTGCTTACTTTATGATGGATTGCTTTTATTTGTGTGCTCCTTGTCGAGTATACTCCTCGTGTCTATTGGATTTTTAGATTCTTCTATTTCTGAACTCTCCTTCGACTATGCTTATTCACTATTATCATGCATCTAGATTGTAGTTTATGATGTTTGTCCACCTGTTGCTTGAGATGTTTTTTGTTGCTAGTCCAAGTGTTTTTGTACTTTCCCACTACTTATCTTGATGTCTGCTTTGATATGCTCTACTAAGGGTTTTGTGTTTAATATTCTCCTGTACTTGAAAAAAATTGTTTAGAAGTCTTCGTTTACCATGTTGATCCTAAGGCTAGCCTCTCAAGTGGTCTATTTTCTATCTAAATCTTATCTATGAATTGTTCTCCCCAGTTGGTGTTGTAAACATTGAAACTGCACATATCCTCTTATAATTGGCCCCATGTTGTGGTCAAAGCTTTCTCTAACTCTACTTGCTATCATAGTTGGTTAGATCCTTCCATTTTTTATATACATATGGATCCTCGTTCCATTTTGATATTTTTCTACTACTTGGAATGCCCTATGTTTATGTCCTTCCACTTGGTGTAATTGTTTTGTAGAGTTGTTAATTCTATATTTCTTGCTTTGATTCTAAATCTACTTGGCTCAAAATTTTTCTCATTATAAATTTTACGTTTGAATTTTTTCAGGTTTGTTATCGCACAATTTGTAGGTTGGGAAAATCCCAACCCAATCCGCAAGATGGCGAGAACTATGGGAAAACCTACCCATTGACACCTTAGGTAAGCACTCCCCTTGCTTTAGTGAAGGAAAAATCCTACACAAGTATCTTGGGTGACCCTAGAGGGAAATGAGATGGAAAGTGGAGTAATGGAATATGATGCCATTATAGGTCAAGCTAAGAAGTGGAAGATGGCTTGGAAAGAAGTCTTGGTGATGGTTAATGGTTTTCATGTGCTCGAGGACCTGCAGAAGATAAATATATATGCATGATACAAGAGAAAGACAAGTATACAAGCCCAATATTCCAATGGAAAAGCAAGTGAAGCGTGGTGTCCTATATAGTAGCAGTAAAAAATTATATAAATCAATAAGTAAATGATAGAAGCTTCTGGATATGTCATTGAAAGTCAAGTAAAGATCCTAGAGATTAAGCTAGCAATGACTAGTATAACTCAAGTAAGATAAAACTAGACTTTAGTGATAAAATAAGGTTGTTAAGAAATGTTATTGAAGAGATATTACGACAGCCTTACGACTGTAGCAAGTGGTTGCTAC
This sequence comes from Picea mariana, assembly GCA_032191745.1. NCBI lineage: Eukaryota > Viridiplantae > Streptophyta > Pinopsida > Pinales > Pinaceae > Picea > Picea mariana. Next base: position 103,668 of record JASDQU010101118.1, read on the forward strand.
AACAACAAAATTCAACCACAAAAAATCACAAATAAACCACCCAAAAGATGCACTAAGATCAATAGATTATTATGGCAGCTTTTTAGCATTTTATGATGATTGAAAAGTAAGTAAGAGAAAAAAGTTTAGATGAGTTTGTTGCAGCCCTAATGGTTGTAGCATAAAATTTATAACATTAATAAGATGTTTGTTACCAATCAAAATACCCTAGTGGCTCAAGCAAGCTATTAAGGCAAATAATTGATTCCACTTTAAACAAATTGAATATCTCGTAAAATCATGTATTCCAATGCAGTAATTTATTTCTCCAATGCAATTTCAGATTAGTGTTTTGTATCTATTGGGTAAATGGTAGATCCACAATATCACTAGGGGTGTAATCTCTTCTACTCCCTAGAGCATGCAAAACCAATTGAGGTAATGCTAGGAGGGTGTAAGCCCTTTTACTCCTCCTGGCAACCTTGTAAAAAATGACTAATCAACTAGAAAAATAATATGAACCTTGGTGGAGGGTGTGTGCTATTATACTCATCCAAGGGTTTGAGACAAGATTGTCAATGAAACTAGATGAAAATACCAACAAAATGCAAAAATTTCCTTACTAATTCCAAAATAGCAAGATCAAACCCTAGTTTACCACACAATGTCCATCCATAAGCAAGAGAACAAGCCTCCAAGAGGTGCACACTACCTTGGATCCACAATATACCAAGAGAAAACACCATAAGATAGTTGCACGAGAGAGAAATGATCCAAATTGCCCAAGTAGGGCGAAAATTTCAGCCAAGTAGTCTTCTCTAATGAGAGAGTTGTGTTGAAATGAAATGAAAATGATCCTTGTTTATACAAAACTCCTAAAAAGTGTTTGTCCACTTAAAGTTAGGGTAAACCACAAAGTAAGGAGGCCAACCCCCTTTACAAAATAATTTTAAGTTTTCACATGAAGCGAACCCTAAAAATGTGACGTCAACCCCTTCTAGGGTGAGGTCTTGGTCACTTTGGCAAGACATTGAGCTTGAGGATGACATCGTTGGGCCTCCATAGGCCTACCCTTCATGCACTGGGGTCTTCTCTCCAAGGTATAAGGGATATTCTTCATCAAAACTGCCAAGTGTCCATCAAACATCACATCACCACCAAAACCCTAACCCATGGGTGACGTCAATCCCTCCAAGATGATGTTTTAGCCTCCAAAGGCAAATCGTTGGGCTTGCAAGGGCTAGGTGAGGTCCTCCAAGGTCTCTTCCTTTGCCTCTGAAGACAACATTCATCTCTTGTATTGCCCCAAGGTCTCGGCCATGACATCCAACTGGTGGGCTTATTTCCCTAATGAAGGCCCAAGCTAGGCTTGTTCCTCCAAAATGTCCACCAACAAGGTCCTGCAAAGACAGACAAGTGTGCCCTCCAAAGATATCAATTCAAAACATCATGGCAAATAAAATCACATTCAATATGAGAGCCACCTAAGCATGTACATCAAAAACTACCTCATCAAATTAAACAAGTGCTCAAAGACCCTATGTAGTTTGCCAAGTTTAGGTATGGGAGGGTTGACAAGGTGGTTGTTGACAATAAAATCGCAACAAGGATTTTGCCCGGAAAGTATTGCTAAGGCCTATTATTATAAGCTAACGAGATATATAATACTAGTAGGTGGGACCCCTTTGTAGATTCAGAGATCAGATATGGTTCTTATTTCATGTTTATGATGTTGTTCGACATTGCTCACATAATTCTACATGATTGACGAAATCGTGGTTTTGTTGGTGATGGATAATGCCTATTATGTGTTGCTCTATGCTCTAAATTCCCTATTATGTGAATGGTTTATATCCACTGTTATCACATTGCTATTAGTGCCATGATCTGTTACATGTTGCACCTGCACAAAACACATGATAGTCATGACAAAAGATAAAAAAATATATATGGAACAAATCCAATGGAAAAAAAGGTTATCATATACTATGCTATGCTATGATACATTATATGCAAATGAATTTAAAAGGGATCGTTGTTAGTCCTAGCTAACAAGTTAGTAGCTATGCGAATTATTGAGTTATATGAAAACATGGTTGATATGCGTTATGGTATAGTTGGCAATGGTTAAATGTGATATGGGTGGCGCATTTGACAAGTGATGGATGTTAAGTTCGATGCATAGATTAATTGAGTGGATTAGTGGAAGGATGGTTGGTGTGTAGTAAGGAATTGAATGAGTGGGGGATGGAGGCGAAGTGCATTTATTGCACGTCACTCATACTCCTTCCACTGGCCGTCATCCTAGCTTGGTTATTGTTCAATTGTGTTTTATTGTGGTTAAGCTCTGATTTTCAAGCAGAGGAAGAACCGCTCAGCTAAGCTCACATTTTTAAGGTTTTCTTGGTTACAGGTATGTCTTTTCACCATCCATGAACCCGCTCTGGTTATGAAATAGATATTGGCTCGGGATGTATGGGTCTATGATTTTCTTGAGACTGAAAACTATGTAAACTTATGGTATTTCTCTGGAATAGTTGTTGTGTGGTTTTCGTTGCAAATGGAAAACGATGGTTGAAGTCACAGTTTCATTAATTATTCTGAGTGGCAGAAACCATGAAGGCTCTCTGCTATCCTTATGTTTTTTTTTTTTTAGAGGGTTCATTTGGTCCAGACTGACCGGTTGTCTTCACACAGTTCTTGTCACCTCACCCGATCGCACTGTTGTTATGAGTTGTTGGGTTTGACCTCGAACCACCTGGTGTCACTGTATATCATTTCACCTGGGTATGGGATCGTTATACTATTGGTGTATGCGGTTTTGGTTGATGGCTATGATGCCAAGGGGCTTGTTTTGAGGTTGATTTATATTTCATGGCTATGTTTTTATATCATCATTACCCAGGTTGATTGGGGAAAAATGCGAGGATTATGCCTTGCATGTTCTGGTGTTATTGATTGGCCCGTGAGGGACCTCTGCTCCTCTGTTCATAATCTCTCTTTCCTGTCGAATTCTCTCCTTGTCTTGCAAAGCTATGGGTGATATGGCCTATGGGTCCACTGTGTTGTCCCGAATGTTCTCACATGTTGTTGATGGTCATTTCCAACCTCCCTGTGTTGGTTACTCAGAGTCCACCCTTGATTATTTTAAGCCCGATTTTGATAAATGGACCAGTTGTTTTTGGTCGGACGCATGGTCAACTCCAACCCCCCTGTGCTGGTCCACAGAGCGAACCCTTGATTACTCAAAGCCCGACTTTTGATAAATGGAGCCCATTATATCTTGTCAGGTATATTGTTGATTGTTATGAGTTGGTGGTGTGTCAACGACAGTGTTCGATTGTTGGCTCGTCTCTGTTGATTATGTTGACAGTGGTTTTGGTTATTGGTGTTTAGTCACTACATTGGCTATTATAATAATCGAATTGATAACTCAGCTTGGTTAATTGGTTGATTCTAGAAATGGGATTGAATTCAAAGTCGTTGTCTCTTACATTGTAATTATTGAATTGTTAACCCAACATTAGCTTATAATTGATTAAATCATAGCGATGCTCCGTGCGTGATGCATTGGTATGTGTGGCCTTCCTACAACATGTTAGGTTGAGTTGATGGTTGTTGTGATTGTGTGTTTTAAATTGCCAAATGGGAGTATTGCAATAATGATAATTGTGGCGTGGCTATCCACTGTATATGCTATGGATATTGTTTGATTGTGCCATCAGAGATGGTCACGGGTTTTTAAGCAATATGGTTTTGTTGCAATTTGATTGATTTTAGAAATGGAATTGGGCATATTGTTCCTGCCTCGTTGTATTGGATTGATAGCTCAACATCGTTGATGTTTAGATTCAGAGTGATTAGACCTGTATAGCCACATAAATGCTCTTGTGTTTTGTTGGATGGTCTGTGTATCCCATAGTATCATATGAGTTGAAATGGTGATTGTTGTTATTATGTGTTTAATGGCAAGTCAGGATTGTTGCAGATTGAAAATTTGATGATTGTGTTTGATTGTCCACTGTGTATAATTGATGAATATCATGCATCGTAGCAAAGATAGGCATGGGTTCTCTGACAATATGATCTCATTACAATTTAATTGTTAAATGAAATTGAGGGATGAAATCGGGCATGCTTTTGTGTCTGTGATTGATTAAGGAAATAATTCATGGACAGTGGTTGATGTTTTGGTGCTGAACAAAGTGGAATTAAGTGACTGTGTATTCATTTGGGAATTGTTTTAAAACGCTAAATGGACAAATGAGAAGAAACATAGCTCTTCTACAGGATGTTGTGGAAGGCATATTGTCTTGTTTTGGTTACACTGTGCTAATGATTTAATTGTGAACAATGAGCAAGTTAATACACATAATTGATTGTTATACACAGTAGTTGTTTAATTGAGCACAATGATTATTTGGTTAGTGTTGGATCTTTTGCGTTTGATATAGAATTGTTTTATGGATTACTTAATTAGTTTTATGAATAATATCAGCTCTCTTTCCCTACAATTATTTCACTTTTCGCTAATTACAATTCCCCTGCATTCCCATATCCAATTTTCACTCCTTATTCTTAAAATTTAATTACAGTTAAGAAATTTTGTATTGTAACAGTTTGAAATCACAGTTTCTTGGATGGATCACAGTAACATGTTCCTTGGTTTACATTACAGTTGATTGTGTGTTGTCTATGAGCAGTAACCATGATTCTTTCCCCCCTCATTTTAACATTTGTTGCTCAATACAAACCCCTCGCGTATCCCATGACCTTTTGTTCACTCCCTACTCATTGACAACAGTTAAAAAATTTGTATGGATTGGATTGCATGGGTCTAATATGTTGCTGAGCCAAAATCTATTTCATATTTTTAAGGAGTTGTCATGTATGGTTGTTAAAGGAACTATTTGCTAATCAATCATGCGTGCAGGAATGAGCTTTTTCAGCCGAGGTAGCCATGGTAGAGGTATCCGAGAAAGACATAATTGGAACAGGGGCCCTAGAAGGCCTAGATTCTCCATTCACTTTGATGCTAACTCACAAGAGTTAGGCCAACTATTTCATGTTGGGTTTTTCAATTGGATTGGGCAAGGAATGGTACAACCTAGGCCTGAAAGGCCTCCCTTCCAAGCTCCACAAGCCCCTTGTATTTTCGTGCCCCCTCATGTCTCATTGCAACCCGAGGTTACCGAAAACGACGGATGGCAAGAGATTGTCCACCCGACAGTCTCCCAACATCGTGGCTAGCCCAATTTGTCTTTACCTTCTCCCCCGCCTATCAATTAGATTTTCCAAGCTACACTTGTCCACGCACCAGTTCAGTCCTCCCATGCTAGCAAAAGGTTGAAAACCGAGGCCCACCATGCCCCTGACAAAGGAAAAGCCACTGCTTCCCCTTCCTCACCCTCCAATGGCTCTGATAAATCCGTGTCCTCTTAGATGCATTTGAGGGACGATTGTTCTCATGTGATCAACGAGATCAAGCCTAAAGGCTCAACACAACCAAAGGCAGATTCAGAGAGATCAAGGGGTGACAACAACAACAAGGGAAAGATTGCATATCAGAGTGGAAAATATGGTTTTTGAGTTTTTTATTTTATTTATTGTTGATGACAATTGACCTCAAAAGTTTTGGACAACATGTTCTTTTGGGATATATGAGTAATATATTTTTGAAAATAATTTCAAATATCATGAGATAAATTGTCAAACATGAATGTGATGATGGGAGTCACAAGGAGGGATGTGTTTGTTTAATTAACTAGTATGTTATGATTGTTAGAGATAAAAGGGAGTCACAAGGGGTCCCACCTACTAGTTGTTCTTGATTTAAAACCCTTATTATGATTTATTACTTTTCCCCCTAACTAAAAAGTTGGTTGAATTTGAGCTAACTTAACTAATGAAGTAGTTCAACTACTTCAACCAATTCTAATTTGATTTAAAATAAAAGGAAAGGGAGGATAGAAGGAGAAGCATACTAAGGTTTGCTAAAAAGTTTGTGTTGAGATAGTTCAGTTTTCATTCATTCCTTAATTCATTCAAGGCCTAATTCTTTTTTATGATAGCAGGGTCTTATTGTAGACATCGGGATTTAGGGTTGAATCACATCCTTTAGACACTTGTTTTTCAGAGGTGTTGATCTATCTTTGATAGTCTGTGTAGACTTGTCTGTTTGTGAATTAGTTTTCATGACTAACAAAGGCTATTGTGTAGAGTTGAGTGGGCAACAATTTGTGGCAAGTTGATCTACCTTTTAGAGTTCAGTTTTGATTTTCTGTCAGAGGTCCTTTTGTATGTTTCATCGGGGGCGTCTAAGTTTGACTTTGGTCCAAAACTTCTTCACGAAATTTTGTAAAGAGACTGACTCTTTGATGATTTGGAATGAAATAAAGGATTGCTTTATGTCTCATCTGTCTTGATTGTCGTCTTGGTGTCTTTACTTCTGTCTCTACATTTATTTCAGCAATTGTTGTATTCAGAAAATCATATAAATAATGAATTTTCCAGCAAGCTTTTATATACAAAAAGACTAGCCTAAGCACTTGTAATCAATACTTGTGAGTTAGGATATAAATTTTGATGGCTATAAACATAGGGTGACATTCCCGTCTATTTTTCTTTAGCCAAGCAGAATCTGAAAATGTTTGAGTAAGATCATTTCATATCTTTTCCTCAACAGTGGCCTAGTGGGTGGATCAATCCTCAATTCAAGGAGTATTTCCTAGGTGGAAACCTCTCTAAGTCACGTGGCAAAGATGAAGTTGATGGGGGTAAGGCTTTTGGGCATGGGGTTCATGACATACAAGGGGTCATATTGTCTCATTTATGGGTGCCTTTGTAGAAGGTGTGTTGCACCTTCGTTTTCAATGCATCCTTTTTCCAAGCCCATTTATTGCCATTAATTATTTAAAGTGTTTCCAGGTTGAAGCCAAGGTGGGACTTCTACCTAAGCATGAAAAACATTTCCCACACACGCTCTACCTTGGTTGCCATTTTTATATTGTTATTTTTTATGGGTCCCATCAATTTCTTATGAGAGATATTTCATTGTCCTTGGGATCCATGGGCAAGCATCTATAAGGTTTATGATTGGATTTTGTATTTTTCTAGCTACAAACCTCTGGGCCTTCATCCCCTTCTTCCGATGAAATGAGGTACAATCCCTTCTTGGGTCAATACACTTGAAAATCCCAAAAGAAAAGGAGACAAAAAAGGGGTGAAGTGGGAAAAATGGTAAGTATGATCGAGAATGGCACAATGACTCATCAATGAGACCTCCCAATAGCAAACCCATCCCTGGGGGTGATCACTTACTAGGGAACAATGTCAACCACCAAGGTGAAACAAGGCAAAGAGAATAATTTCCAAGCAAATGTTCTATAATAAAAAACAACTTTAAATGCAACATACTCAAATGCCTTATATATTAAAGTGACACTTACCACAATACCTAACTTGTACCTCATGGAGCAAGACCCATCGTCTTCTGGAAGCAAGCTGATGTGGTTGATGCCATTGTCACGAATATAGGATGTGTGGTGGTGAAGCATGTCTATGTCTTTGCATGTGGATGTTGTCAGTCATTTGTCTCTCGGTACTCCATGCCTGCAACCTGAGGGCCTTGAGACATCATCTCCTTAGTTATCCCTAGAAATTGGGGATAACAAGGTTATTATTCAACTTTGATGTTCTGCAAAGTTCCTCTTCTAGTTCTATTATGGTATCTTCCATTCTTGTTGCTATGTCTTGTGTATTATGTTCTTTTCCCTAGAGTTCCTACATTGCACTATGTAGGTCTCTGACTTGTGTTATCCATTTGAAATGCATCTTTCTTGCTAGTTCCTTTGCCATCACTACCACTCCATTCAAATGCATTTTCTCTACCGTTGCTTCTTTTTCCATCTCCATTGCTCCTTCCAAGTACATTTTATTTGTTGTTGCATCTAGCCTTAGTCAATAGCTTCTTATTTTAGAGTTCCCCTCAAGATCTCCATGGTGGGAAACATGTATTCCAATTTTTATTCTAATTTTGTTAAGAGCATGTCTCCTTATCCCTAGCCTTAATTTCCTTTTGCATTTCCCTGTAACATTTGTTCATTATTTGATGCCTTGCCTATTTGACTTGTAAGTTTTCATCTCGTGATGTTGATGCTTGTAAATGTGTAGAGTATAATTTGATGCTACCATTAAAATTTGTGGTTTATCCAACACTTTTGGGTTGCCCATTGTTGACATTAGAACTCACGTGTCTTTATCATTGGACAACTGTGTATGCACCTTATCTCCAAGCTCTTTGTCTTTTCCTTCCAAAATGAGCTTAGCCTGAAAATTGATTTGTTGTTTGTTTTCCTATTGTTGCATTTCTCCCTTTTTCCCATGAACTTCAATTATTCTAGGTTTGGTTCAAGATCCAATGTCCTCTATGAAAGGGGTTGTATCATTACTTCTAATTATTTCCCTTCATTTGGGTTAGTTACATGGTCATTTACTTGGTTGTGCTCTAAATGTTTATTTATTTCGAAGACTTTTCCCACTTCCTTGTTCTTTTCCATAATCTCCATGCTTCCTTTGCCACCTTAGATTGCTCTTCTTCTTGGTTATTCCTCTTTTCTTATTCTCTTCTTTATTTTGTTCTCTGCTTCTCTTCTTTTTGTTTTTCTACCTCGTCATGCTTCTTTTTCTCCTCTTCTACTTGCTTATTATGCTCTTCTTCTCTTCTATTCTCTTGCTATCTTTTCCTTTCTTCTTATTTTCTATGTTTTTCTTCTTGTTTATTATTTTCTTGCAGTGTATGTTTCTCTTGCTCTTCTTCATGTTTATGTCTTTCTTATTCTACCTGCTTTCTCTTTTATTCTTCTTTTCTTGTCTCTTATGCTCTTCTTATTTTCTTGGTTATTCTTCATGTTTACTGTTTTCCTCTTCCAACCTAGTGTCTTTATCAGTATTGACATCTTCATCATGGGAATAGTTGCATTCTTGGTCAAATTCATCTTGCTCCTCTTCTATCAATTTCCTTTTCTATTGTTAATTTTTAATTGTTTTTCTTTTTCTTTGTATGATCTTCTTATTTGTGCCTCTTTGTCTTCCTTTTATGTTCTTTCTTGGCTCTACTTATTCAAATTTATCATCCCTGTTTCTTCGTCCCTTTTATTCTTTACCTCTTCTTTCTTCCTTTTTGCAATATACTCTCGTTGCATCCTCCCTTTTATTCTTTATCTCTTCTTTCTTCCTTTTTGCAATATGCTCTCGTTGCTCTATTTCCTTTTTCATGTGTTCCATTTCCTTGATTATTAGTATTGAAGTTGGTTTATTTTCTTCTTCAAAATCCTCATCTTGGATTAATTCCCTTCTCGTCTTCCAAGATTTTTAAATCTCAATCTATCTCTTGGATTTGATATTTATAATACTTCTTTATGTCCTCATCAAGGACCTGGTTGGTATTTTTCCCTACATATTGCTCAAGTATTTTGGTCAATCCATTGGTTGCAACTTGTTTTGGATATGTCCTTTGTCATCTCTCCTTCTTCTATACTAGATTCGGTTCCAATATTTGAATTGAGTTTGTAGTGTATCCTTCCTTAATTTGTATTATGGGTTTCATTCAACCCTTCTTCTTGTTAGTTGGACCAATATCATTTTTATTCTTGCCGGGGGGGCTTCTTCAAGTTTCCTTTGGTTTCTTGTTTTTGGCTCTAACTTAGGTACCACCACCTCCTTTCTCATGAGGTCTATTTATGCCTATATTTGTTATATTCCCTGCTTACTCATAAATGGTGGTCTTTCCTGCTTGGTGTTATGTATAAGTGCCTCCTTTTTCTTTTCCCTTTGGTTTCCCACTTGCTTCCTTATATGGATTATTTGTTTTAGTGTTGCAATGAATTCATCCACATTGGAATTGATATATTCATTCCATTGGTCTTGTCTCTCTATTATATGAACCTCTAAGTCAAATGAGCTCATCATAGTTTTCACATGTTTCTTTTTTTCTTTCATGGCTACTACCTCGTCTAATGTATCAGAGCTAAACCCTTCTTCATCCTCCTTTTCAAGTCCTTCCAATTGTGATGTCTAGTTTTCTTCATTGAAAAGTTCTAGAATTTTCTTCTCTAGCCCTTGATTTCCCATTCTCTATACTCTTCTCAATTCCTCTTACAAATATGGTTGTATTTTCCAACCAAACTTTCTCTTCATATACTTCTTTGTCAATATATTTGTGGGGTCATAAAATTCCAGCTTTAGTAAGACGGAATTTAGGTCAGGTTGATAGGCATTTGCAAGCAATTGTTATATTTTTTTTTAGCGAATACTCCCCCCACCCACATTTATGGTGGCTTCCAAGGTGTGCCTTTGTGTTTCTTATCTAAGAATATACTTTTGTAATTATAACTTTCCTACATTGTTCTATAAGTGGTACCTTGTTTCTCATGTATCTTGGCAGGATTGTTAGTTGGTCGTGGAATCTCCAAATCCTAATGTGTGAGTATTCTACCATTTCAAACTAGTCACCAATTACTTATGTCCTTAGCCTGCCCCTTGTCTCAAATCCAGGGGATTTGTCATCATATTTTTCTTCCATCATTCGACACCATCTCATAATATCATCCTCTACATCTCTATAGAATTGTTGATGCTTCGACAACCCCCTGAGTTTTAAGCAAAACTTAGGGGGGGAGGATTTTTCATCTTCTTCTTTTTAGGATATATGTTGATCGTATCCCCTCACTGCCTTGTATCATGGCTTCTTTTAATCCTCATTGAAGTAGCTTGCTTCTCAAATGTTTCTTTGATTTCCCTTTTTCTCATTTTATTTTTTAGTTTGATCTCCTTCCTTTCGATAAGAGTTTCTTTTAATTAAACTCTTTCAATCCTAGTTTCTACCTTTTATCATTCTAACTTTGCCCCTCTAATTCCTAAGTCATACTAGATTCCCAAATTGTGCCCCCTTTTTATTTTATTCATATTTTTCTATTTGATTTCAAAATCATGTTCAATTCTCTAATCAGGTCGCTTTTATGCTGTGTCCAAATGATTATTTATTTTCTCTTTGAAGTCCTTTTATCTTAGAACTTACTTTTCCCATTTCATTTTCCAAACTGGGACCAACTTCAAAAATCACACTCTCTCTTCAACTCCTTTTGTTGATCCTTGTCCTGATTTGGAGATTGGCCCCAATATCCAAATCGAGCCCTCCCATAACCATTCAAATCATACAAATTCTATATGTTCAATGATTTTGGGTTTTGCTTCATCTTCTTTTCAAAGCTTTGATTTACCTTCAAATTTCATATTCTTAATTAGTCCAAAACCTTTGAATCATGCTCTTTGTTCACCAAAGTGCTTGAACCTTGCTCTAATTCAATGATTGGTTCGATTTTCCAAATCATGCCTTCCCTCTCAAAAAAATAGTGGGAAGGGGTCCTGATTTTAGAAACAAACTTCATTTTGAAGTCAACTTCCTTTCACACTAGCTCTTTATTTAATTCTTGGATTTTCTCTAAAGTCTCTTTGCAACGAGACTAACTCTTTCTCTTGAACGTAAAGCCTTACTTTTGAAAACTTTTGAATTATAATTGTGATTGGCTAAGTTTTCAAAGTCGAGTCTACTCCTTGTTGAGGACTGGGTGTAACATGATATGAAACATATAAATAGAATTGTAGATAATCAAAGCAGAATGACTTTCAAAGATAACATGTGGTGTCCAGAGACATTGTTACAACACTTAAGCATAACTCATTGTGATCAAAACATCACAATGCATGTTGAACATCTTCACACATGTTCACTTTACTTGTCATACAAGATAATGACCCATTGGGTTTGCTATATACAGCTCCAAGAACTAACCAACTTCCTTTGATTTGGGAAGATCTTGTCCACATATAATCGTCGGTGGTTAGAGTTGACTCTGTTAAATTCGCATTGTCTAGTTGGCTCGACAAGTATGCTTGACCTGACTGTCCATGTGTCCAAATCGTAGTCAATTGCTCACCTGGTCAATCCATCAAACGAATATCTTTGACAGATGGTCAATGGTCCGACCGATAAAATCGTCGACTACTTAATCGACTGATGTAGATATCTAGTCGATCACCCAGTTGATTGTTTCTAGATGTAGGTTGACTATCCGACTGACTGATTCCAAGAAAAGTGCGATGAACCATCATAACCCGAGGTTTCAACACCCTCCCATCAACAATAAAGTCAATGGGACACCCCCCTCCCCTCCCATAATTGCAGCTTCCTAAATCCGAAGCATCGAACGTATCTTGACAAATTTATCTTAAGACAAGGGTTTTGTAAAGATATCAACAATCTGATCATATGTTCTACAATAAACAAGAGAGACAATGTTCTCATGAACCACTTGTCTCAAGTAGTGAGCATCGATCTCAACATGTTTCATTTTACTATGTGCAAAATGGTTGTTAGCAACTTGAATGACACTCTTATTGTCACAATATATTGTAGTTGAGGTCGTGTTGAGCACTCAACACACCATAAAAGTATTTTGCAAAATCTTTTCTTTTTGGGTACCACTTTTTCAGTTTTCTAAGTCAGAGTCGGTATTATGAATGAATGGATTCTTCTTTCTTTTATGTCCTTAAACCTTATCATTGGCCTTTTTGTTTGGTTTTGACGGATTGATTTTTCTAAGTAACAATGCACGATAGGCTCGAAAGGTGCACGGTTTAAAACTCTTAATAATAGTCGATCAACGAAATTTGGCCCATAATATAGTCTTTTAACATCACCGATACTCTTTGGCATTGGCAAGTTTTGAGAGGTAAATCACAAACAAAATAAACTACAATCGTCGACACATCTTCGACATCGGTAGAATTCGAGAGATGAAATTGCAAAAACTTTCACTTTAAAAAACTTCACCGATCGTCGATCGTCGATCATCGTTATGACAACAACGTTGGTAGAATATAGTGTGGAAACCAGACTTGTGTCCAGAGGAAATCACCGATGCCGAAGTAATGTTTCCCACGAAAAGGTTGAAATCAACCTCCACGTATCTTTGTCATGTAAGCAGTTCGTATGACGCGACCTACTCTCCCTACGTCATCTCTTAGTGTTTCTCATATCATGCTCACATCTCCAAGTCAACATTTCCACGTCAATATTGTGTGAAGTTTTGGGTTGGCATTGAAGCTTTCAGCTAAAGCTATCAACGAAAAAAAAACAAAAAAAAATGCTTAAGAAAACCGTCGATCGTCGATCCGCTCGTTTGCTATCTACAGATTGATAGGACATCGCATGACAAGGGTTTTGTCAAATATTATGCATTCTATGACGACAATCCTGGCCGCTCTACGTTTTGTTTCCATTTCAAGGCCCTGCCTTTTTCCCCCCGATGTCGATCATACCAGTGTTGAAAATACAAGAAGGGTCGATAGTTTGATGGGATACTTTCAGCAGGGATAAGATTGGATTTTGTTATTTAAGAGGCCAATTAATGTTTCAATCAACCCACACTACTATCCTGCGCGTTGACCAAGCAGTAGAAGTTTGAATCCACCGATAAACTATGAAGTAACCCGCTCCTGTGCTGCTAATTTTCATTGCATTTAATTCCAAGCGTGGTTCATATTTAGTGATGGATTGTGAAGGGCGCATTTACAGCCTTTAATTCAAGAATTGATGCGACAAGGTAAGTATGCTCTCCTTTTAAATTACAAAGACATATTCAAATATCCCATTCTATGCATAGATCTTTTATTCCTCAGAACAGTTGAAGGAGAGAGCGAGTGCGTCTAAGAGCTTACAACCAATCTTTAACTCTAAACCAGGTTAATGTTATGCAAGGAAGAGGTATGTGTTGTCTTCATCATTTCTACATTTGCAATTGCATCCATAATATTTTTAGAGGTTGGTATCTCACTCTATGTGATTACAAAAAATGCCTCCAAGAAAGCCAACAACCAGGCGCTCACCAAGGACGCCCAAGCTAAAAGAACCAAAGGCTGAGGAAGGATCTACGCCGAGTGCTGCAAGGGAGTTGGATTTTGCCTCAAAGACGAAATCGATCATCTGCACATCCACCAAGAAGAAATTTATCCAACTTCCAGCATTCAGTGACACAGAAGCGGACATAGGGTCTAAAGTGGTGCTCCCACATTGGGGCGACCTGTACAAAAAAATTAGTCAAGAGGAATACCCTGAGTTCACGCCTCACAACAATCAAGATGTATGAATATTGGATGATGAGGTGTTTCCAAACATTCGGAGGTCAAATATGCATATGGTGGCTAGCTAGACCCCAGTTATGCCCTACATCGAAGCCTTGGGATGGATAATTGACCATGTCGACACGGTAAAGTGCACCATCAACAATGAACAAGGTGAGTGTGTTGGTGTTTTCCTTCCGAAGGAGGTGCAGAAGTACTTCAAACTTAGAGACCCAGAGGAAAGGCTAAACACAGACTTTGTGGTCAAGTTCTACGAGATCCATGATACCAGTTGATTGCTAGCCTCGTGGTGGAAAGAAGACACAAAATTCACAAACATGATAATTGGATGTTACAACACAGTAAATCTCTGAGAGCCATACATGTATCTGATGGCATTAATATGTTGATTATATGGAGAAAAGGATTGCTCCAAATTTTCAGAGGCATGGATGCCCTTAGCATACACCGTGGCAATTTCGGGTAGCAGCTTCAATTGGGGAGCCATTATCTCCAAGCATCTCAGTATAAATATTTCACAGGCTCAGACACCAAAGGAAGGAGAGGTTCTGGTTTTCTACATGGCATCCTACTTGTTGGATGTAATTTGCACAAGGAACATTTTTGCAGGTATGAATTTGAGCTGGCATGTTTCTAAATTTCCTGTTCATGTCTATTTCAACATATTGTGGGAAAATAGATATAAGAGATCATATGATTTAATATGCGATGAGTTCCTAGCTAGGGTTTACTTCGTCATTTTTAGAAAAGAGTGCCCTCGACTTTCGGTGGTAGCAAAGAAGATGATAGAAAAAGTTGTCCACTGATACTTCGAAGAAACTAGCACTTATATTAGAGTGTTCGAAGCTACCGATGCACCCCACCTTCTCCCTGGTCATGTCCTAGATTGCCTCATTTTGGGGGATATATGCTACTAGACCATCTTGCAAGGCTACAATGCCTCCCTGGTCAAAGACAAGAAGAGAGATTTCATTCCCTATGGTTTCCACATAGGATTTTACGTGGTCAGAGACACTGCACATGCGAAATAGGAGGGGCTCAATCAACTCGTTACCAGTTTCATACAGGTCACTTTCACAAGCATGACCCCAAGGGCTTAGTTCCCCAACACGTGACACATGTATTCTTCTATTGGTCGTATGCTCATGAAGACGAAATCTTCACTGAAGGAGCCCATGATTGGGAGGAATTACTACAAAGAAGGGACAACTCGAATATGACTAAGTTCAAATCCATGTCCCTGGACGAGCAGGTTGAGACAATAGAGCGGACAACTCAAGAATATATCAGGTTCAGAGACGAAAGCAGAACAATAGAGGTAGCATAGGCATGAAGGAAGGGGATGATGTTACTGGAAGAAGCCCAAAGAGCCATACAAAGGGCAGAACAAGATCCCCCACTTAACCCTTTGATTGAACCGATGAGGATTACCTCGATCAACACCAACGGCCAGGAGGTAGAGCCAAATGGCTCAAATATTGCTCCACCAACATGAATGGTTGATCGTGAAGAAACTGTCCAGGTGAGATCTCTGATAACAACTGCAGTTCAACAAAGGCCAACAAGATTATCAAGCAGAACAAGGGTTCCAGCCGTTCTTGTGGACCTAATCACTATATATGATGATGATGAAGGCTCAGAGGTTTCACACATATCTCTGGTTATAATCACCCAGGAGGAAATCCCAGGAGAAGTATCTACTTTGGCTCCTGGTGAAATTGTACCAGAACCCCGAGAGGGCAGCCAGGACGCCAAAAATCACTTATGAGGTTGAATTTCTTAGTTCACTAGAGAAACAACCGACAAGAGAGACTCAGTCGCATGGTGCCATCTCCAAAGATGACATGGACACATGTGAACAAGGAGGAACAACGAAGCTACCATAAATTAGCACCCCACCAGTCGAACCTTCAATTAGTATTGAGCTTTTGCCTACTCCCTCATCTAGAGTGAAAGCGCAACCGATATTTGAGACCATGTAGGATGACCAGCCTACAGAGCATCCAAGAAAATCCCTTGCTAAGGAGTCGAGCATGCCCAACCATGAAACAAAAACAGAACCAACACAAGAAGATACTATGGAGCATCTCTACACACCAGCAAGCTTGGGAAATATGTTGTCCTGGGAAGATCAACAGATTCGGGAGCCTGTGGATGAAATCTCCAACATGCAGGCCATTTCTTACAACAGGAAGAGAAAATCTGTGATGAAAAGGATGGTCAAGAAAAGAAAACCCACCTTGGATAACATTCTGCTCATAACCACGAAATAAATACTATTTGATACAAAGCATGCTAAGATGATCGAGATCATTGGAGCTGTAATGGCCATAATGAATGCCACACTTGACAGAAAAAAGAAGGACGAAGAGGAGGCAGTTGCCATGAGAAAATAATTGGACCATCTTCATCATCAAGCTGAGTATTACCAGAACTCGACACAGGCGGTGGTACTCTTAAAAAGCGAGTTCCGAGAAATGTATGGGAAATTTAGAAGAGAAAGAGACCTCTTCACCACCCGGATAGTTGATCTTCAAGAAGATACTTTAGTGTGGTGACATGCAAATATATGTAGTGGTGGTTCGAAAAGGCACACCAGGCCTTAGAACGAATCGATTACATCAATGAAATACAAAAGGGTCGTGATTTAGAGGAGCATGGTATCCGAGTGTTGATGGACAGTAGCATTGCTCGAATACATAAAGCAACTGAACAATGGGTGTCCATGGTCCAAGAGCCTCAGCGAAAAATGCAAGAAAGGTGGGCAGAATGCGAGAAAAGATGGGATAAAATCAACTTGGAAATGAAGGGCATTAATTTGCCAGAATTTGGTTAACCAAAATATTTCGTTGACTTACAAGATATTGTTAAGCAACATGAAGAGCAAGACCTGGCATGGGAAACAAATATTTCATAGACTTCAAGCATGATCCCGAGTTTAGCGAAGAAGTTCATGGAAGCCTCGATCAAAGCTCTAGCAGTCTTACAACGCTTAAGTGTCAAATTGATCAAGTACAAGGAACGAGCAGTAGAGCTAAAGGAAGTCCTCTCTGCTCTGATGGATCAACATAGGTTGTTGTATGCAAACACATGCGAAGACCTCTTCTTCTAGTGGTCAGAATATGATGGAAATAATCCACTGCAGTGAAAGGATCAGATGATCTCAGGAGAACAAAGAGATAGATCTGCCACATGTCATTTTGTTCCACTTAACATGAATTTTATTAGTGATTTTTAGCTTAGTGATTCTTTATAAATAGGAAGATCGACCTCTTGTTTAAGGGTCGATGTTTTTGGAGAGAAATATTTTTCTGAAATTTTGTAATAGAACTACTTTTGTGCAAGTTTATTTAATTGAGAAGTTTTGTTTAGAACCAAAGACACTTCTATCATCTAAGGCGTGAAAGTGTTTAGACTGAGGAGGATTATCTCCATCTTTGGATTCAATATTTGCTTCTTTGTTGAGTAAGAGTTTTTGTACATGCATTTAAAGTTAGCTTATGATGTTGTAACAATTCTTTTATTCTAAATTGACGACTAGAAATCGATTGTGTTAACCTGTGATTGGTGATAGATTATTGGAAATTACTTTTCTTGCACTAGCTTTCAATCACATGTATGTCTCTTTTCTTCAATTGTTATCTCAGACGATGTTGAATGTCCACTAATTAAAATGGTATTAATGCTAATTTGAAGTTGTTTACACATTTTTCGTGTGCATGCTAGGGTAAAGGTTATCCTAAATCCATCCTTCCACCAAAACATATAGTTAGCTTCTCTCTATCATCTAGTCTAGAGTTTCATACTCCTTTTGTTTTAACATTAGAAAAAGAACCAAAAAAGAGAATTGCCTAGCTTGAGGAGAAGGCTCAATAGAAAAGTCATATATGTATGTCAATCACAATTAAAGTCCATCGATAAACCCAACCAGATCCCAAATCTGGATAAGCTTACCACTCATCAAACGCTTACGAGTCTAATTGGGCCTCTTAGGCAGGTTTGGTTTCTGTTGTTGAGTTAAATGGATCTTGAACCCCTCAACATAATTGACGCTAGGAGGAGGGCCGACAAATGAATGGCTAATAATATTCCTGATAATATCCTGCATAGCCTATAGATTCAAAACAACCACATGCATGGCTAGTCATTCTCAAAACAACCCACATACAAAGAGTACTCCTGAAATGAGTAACTGCTCTCAACACAAGGAAGAAGAACACCTATTCCCTGAGATACCTTACGCTCTTACCCACAAAGAGTTGAAAAAGTTCATAAGAATCACAAGAGCTTACACCCGACAAATTGGAGCGTTACCTTTAGCTCCTTTACTTCCTCGTAGAAAACAAGTAAGCAAACCAATTGTTGACACCCCTGACCAGGTTTTTGTTCACACGGTGGAAAACCTGATAGATTTTTCCCTTACTGAGATCGAACAACCCCTTAATCTGATACTTGAAACACCAACGGGTAACTACTTTGAACCTGACGATTTTGAATCTGATGAGGAATGGTCTAACTCGGATCGCTCAGGTTTTGAATCAGAAGACATGGAGGATAATAATGACAATAATGAAGAAATGGGAAATCAACATCAAGATAATCAACCATGGTTGTCCAGAGATTCTCTGGAAATCCCAGGACGGGTGCATAACCTACCCCGACATCTTGAAAAATTACTCCCGAAATTTGACCCCGAAACCTCTAGATTGCCCGAGGACCATATCAAGACGTTCATATTAGCTATAATATTGATGAAAATACAACATGAAGATGTAGTGTGTAGGTTTTTTCCCTATACCTTTGAGAATTCATCCCCGACTTGGTATTTTAACCTGCCAGTTGGATCCATAACTAGCTGGATGAAGTTTCAAAAAGATTTCTTAGACAAATTTGCAGAAGAATCCACCACAAGAGCTTTAATGGCTGAACTTTTCGCCGCCACCATGAGTCTAAAAGAGAAGGTTAAATATTTTAACCAACGGTTTACCACTATCCTGAACAAATTTCAACCCGAAGCTAAACCTACCTAGGAGTTGCAAATTGAAGTATACACTAATGCTCTCCCAACTTCCATCTCCATGTTCGTAAAAAGGGCTACCAAACACACCCTAGCCGAAAATTTCGAGGAATCCAAAACGATTGCATTCCAAATAAAAGGATGCAAAGTAGGTAAGATCTCACTGATGAAAAAAAAAACCCAACCTCTACCTAAGAGAGGACTTCTGTTAACAAGACCCCTGGTAAGATAAACATAACCAAGTCTTGATAAAGAAGGAGGAGATCTAGAAAACTTGCAGCGGATGATAAAAAAACTCTCCAATGAGATCGTAGATATGAAAAGAAGTGTCGGGGAGGGAAAAAAAAATCAAAGACCTTATAAACCCTTCTTTAAAAGAAATCCACCTTTCAAAGCTATAGAACCTCCCCCAAATAACCTAAACATTGACTTAGGAACTGTAGCATCTGATTCTTTCTACACGTACCACCAAGAGAATCATTCAGAAAGGGACTTCCCTCAATGGGTGCATGCTATGAATTTGATGTCTAACTGATTCTTGGATGAATTATCCCTAACTGAACAACCCAGTGGCTCGATAATAAACGCCATCGATCAGGAAAGTCAAGAGCCACCGGAAGAGACAACCATGTTGTTATGGGATTCCAACCACCTGATGGCTTTCAATGATGTCGCTGAAGTGTAGGAACCTCCCACAAAAGTCCTAGCTGTACAGACGCGAGGTAGAAGTCAACCGGTCCAAACTAATCCCACCACTACTCAATTATATAGAGGGAATCAAGCGGTCGATCGCCCAAAACCCTTATTTCCTTCTCAAAAGAATCCCACAAACATATATACATAGGGAGCTCCTAAGCTGGACTATAATGTGGTAGAAGACTTGAAAAAGATGAAGGCTAATGTGTTTGTCATGGACATTTGTAGGATCCCTCAAAAAAAGGATTTCCTGTTACAGGCCTTAAAATCAATAGGAGCCCCTATGACGAGCATTGACTTAGGAGAGGTCCTATCCCCCACAAATTTAAAAAATAAACCGAGTGTGAATGCTTGCTCTTTAGACAAAAGAGGAAAGCCTTTTGTTCCTTCTTTCCTTCTAACGTTTGAAGTCTTTAACAGAAACCTACATAATTTCCTAGTCAGTTCAGGGGCATCCTCCAATGTCATACCATTGTCAATCGAGAAGAAACTGAAGGCAACCCCGCTCAAAAGTGATAAACACATTATACAACTAGATAGGACTCGGGTGAAGGTTATTGGGGAACTTAAAGATGTCATTATCAGAGTGGATACACACCCAAAATTTGTTCAAGTAATTGACATAATTGTAGTAGACATCCCAGAGGCATATGGATTGTTACTTGGCCAAGATTGGTCTGAGAAATTAAATGGATAATTTAGTACTGACTGGGCTCACCTTTTGTTGCCATTAAAAGGACATACAAACATGATTAGAATCGATAGAGAAATATATCTCAAACACACTGTTATTGATTTAGAAACTCCCAACAAACTCTCGTTGACAGATCTCCCAGTGTTAGGAAACTACTCCTGCGATTATGATTTCAACAATTTGGCCCCTCTCTCATCTGATGTACCTCTCACTCAAAACTTTGAAATGGCCTTTCAAGTAAACCTACTGGCAGCCGCAGAAGAAAGTATCTTTTGTCAGGATTCTCCGTCAGGAGCAACAGACAAGGAAGATGAAAGAGAGAAAATACTTGGGCATGAAGAAGTTACTAATTTTTCCTCACAAGTTTGGATACTCTACTTTGATGGTTCTAAATCGCAAGAGGGGTCAGGAGCATGATGTATCCTCATTGACCCAAAAGGGAAACATAACTTCTTATCCTGCAAATTAGAATTTGAATGCACTAACAACATTATTGAATATGAAGCTCTAGTCCAGGGACTAAAGAAGGCCATAGACTTAAACGTCAAAGAATTGAAAGTTTTTGAAGACTTGTAAATTATCGTTAGACAAGTAAAGAATACCATTCATTGAAATTCACCTCACTTGAGGAACTATCAACAAGAAGTACATAGGCAAATAGACAATTTTGAGGCCTTCAACATTACCGTTGTTCCCAGAACAAAAAATACTCTTGCTGATTCTTTGGCCACCGAAGGCTCAAGATTATCTCCTTTAGAATACTATGAAGCCTCAAGGTTTGCAGTGGAACTGCTCTACAGACCGCCAGTGCCTAGCAACATTTCTAACCTGAAATTCTTTGAAGGGGATGATCAGATTGTATATTTCCTGACTAACCAGGAGAATTTTAAGGATTTGGCCATTGATGATGAAATATTCCAATAACTACTCACATAATCGAATCTCCACGAACAGAAAAGGGGCATAGATCACCCCAATGACAAACCAAAGTTTCACACAATACCAAAAGGAGTGGCCAATCTGGAAAACCTTTTCGACCTAAGAGAAATATTTAAAGGGCTGAAAAATGAAAATACAAGGAGTTCTTGCCCTATATACGAAATTATAAACCCAGGCACCCATGAGAGCCCCAAGAATGTCAACCTAGGTAAGGTAGTGTTATCACTTTGTAATTTGCCCAAGGTTCTGGAGGCAGTCATAGAGGCAACATCAAAACGACTTCGAGTCTTGGATCTAGCCCTCCAAGACTCAGAGAGGGATCTCTCTGTTTAATATAGCTTTTTGGGAATAAGATATTAGGCTAGTTATGCAGAAAATGGGTTTGTTTATGGATTTTGAATTGGTTTGGTTGAGACATGGAAAAGGACCATTGGGAAAAATGGAGTCAAAGGTAAAGACGATGATAAATGAATAACCAAGACAAAATATGACCAGG
>JASDQU010101118.1:132550-150875 GCA_032191745.1 Picea mariana
TCTTGGATTTGATATTTATAATACTTCTTTATGTCCTCATCAAGGACCTGGTTGGTATTTTTCCCTACATATTGCTCAAGTATTTTGGTCAATCCATTGGTTGCAACTTGTTTTGGATATGTCCTTTGTCATCTCTCCTTCTTCTATACTAGATTCGGTTCCAATATTTGAATTGGGTTTGTAGTGTATCCTTCCTTAATTTGCATTATGGGTTTCATTCAACCTTTCTTCTTGTTAGTTGGACCAATATCATTTTTATTCTTGCCAGGGGGGCTTCTTCAAGTTTCCTTTGGTTTCTTGTTTTTGGCTCTAACTTAGGTACCACCACCTCCTTTCTCATGAGGTCTATTTATGCCTATATTTGTTATATTCCCTACTTACTGATAAATGGTGGTCTTTCCTGCTTGGTGTTATATATAAGTGCCTCCTTTTTCTTGTCCCTTTGGTTTCCCACTTGCTTCCTTATATGGCTTATTTGTTTTAGTGTTGCAATGAAAACATCCACATTGCAATTGATATATTCATTCCATGGTCTTGTCTCTCTATTATCTGAACCTCTAAGTCAAATGAGCTCATCATAGTTTTCACATGTTTCCTTTTTTCTTTCATGGCTACTACCTCGTCTAATGTATCAGAGCTAAACCCTTCTTCATCCTCCTTTTCAAGTCATTCCAATTATGATGTCTAGTTTTCTTCATTGAAAAGTTCTAGATTTTTCTTCTCTAGCCCTTGATTTCCCAATCTCTATACTCTTCTCAATTCGTCTTATAAATATGGTTGTATTTTCCAACCAAACTTTCCCTTCATATACTTCTTTGTCAATATATTTGTGGGGTCATAAAATTCTAGCTTTAGTAAGACGGAATTTAGGCCGGGTTGATAGGCATTTGCAAGCAACTGTTATATTGTTTTTTTAGCGAATACTTCCCCCACCCACATTTATGGTGGCTTCCAAGGTGTGCCTTTGTGTTTCTCATCTGAGAATATACTTATGTAATTATAACTTTCCTACATTGTTGTATAAGTGCTACCTTGTTTCTCATGTATCTTGGTAGGATTGTTAGTTGGTCGTGGAATCTCCAAATCCTAATGTGCGAGTATTCTACCATTTCAAACTAGTCACCAATTACTTATGTCCTTAGCCTGCCCCTTGTCTCAAATCCAGCGGATTTGTCATCATATTTTCCTTCCATCATTCAACACCATCTTATAATATCATCCTCTACATCTCTATAGAATTGTTGATGCCTCGACAACCCCCTGAGTTTTAAGCAAAACTTAGGGGGGGAGGATTTTTCATCTTCTTCTTTTTAGGATATATGTTAATCGTATCCCCTCACTACCTTGTATCATGGCTTCTTTTAATCCTCATTGAAGTGGCTTGCTTCTCAAATGTTTCTTTGATTTCCCTTTTTCTCATTTTATTTTTTAGTTTGATATCCTTCCTTTCGATAAGAGTTTCTTTTAATTAAACTCTTTCAATCCTATTTTCTACCTTTTATCATTATAACTTTGCCCCTCTAATTCCGAAGTCATGCTAGATTCCCAAATTGGGCCCCCTTTTTTATTTTATTCATATTTTTCTATTTGATTTCAAAATCATGTTCAATTCTCTAATCGGGTCGCTTTTATGTTGTGTCCAAATGATTATTTATTTTCTCTTTGAAGTCCTTTTATCTTAGAACTTACCTTTCCCAATTCATTTTCCAAACTAGGACCAACTTCAAAAATCACATTCTCTCTTCAACTTATTTTTTTGATCCTTATCCCAATTTGGAGATTGGCCCCAATATCCAAATCGAGCCCTCCCATCACCATTCAAATCATACAAATTCTATATGTTCAATGATTTTGGGTTTTACTTCATCTTCTTTTCAAAGCTTTGATTTACCTTCAAATTTCATATTCTTAATTAGTCCAAAACCTTTGAATCATGCTCTTTGTTCACCAAAGTGCTTGAACCTTACTCTAATTCAATGATTGGTTCGATTTTCCAAATCATGCCTTCCCTCTCAAAAAAATAGTGGGAAGTGGTCCTGATTTTAGAAACAAACTTCATTTTGAAGTCAGCTTCCTTTCACACTAGCTCTTTATTTAATTCTTGGATTTTCTCTAAAGTCTCTTTGCAAGGAGACTAACTCTTTCTCTTGAACGTAAATCCTTACTTTTGAAAACGTTTGAATTACAATTGTGATTGGCCAAGTTTTCAAAGTCGAGTCTACTCCTTGTTGAGGACTGGGTGTAACCTGATATGAAACATATAAATAGAATTGTAGATAATCAAAGCAGAATAACTTTCAAAGATAACATGTGGTGTCTAGACACATTGTTACAACACTTAAGCATAACTCATTGTGATCAAAACATCACAATGCATGTTGAACATCTTCACACATGTTCACTTTACTTGTCATACATGATAATGACCCATTGGGTCTGCTATATATAGCTCCAAGAACTAACCAACTTCCTTTGATTTGGGAAGATCTTGTCCACATATAATCGTCGGTGGTTAGAGTTGACTCTGTTAAATTTGCATTGTCTAGTTGGCTCGACAAGTATGCTCGACCTGACTGTCCATGTGTCCAAATTGTAGTCAATTGCTCACCTGGTCGATCCATCGAACGAATATCTTTGACAGATGGTCAATTGTCTGACCGATAAAACTGTCGAATACTTAATTGACTGATGTAGATATCTAGTCGATCGCCTAGTTGATTGTTTCTAGATGTAGTTCGACTACCCGATCGACAAAATCGTCGACTACTTAACCAAATGATGTAGATATCTGGTCAATCACCCAACCGATTGTTTCTAGATGTAGGTTGATTGTCCAATTGACTGATTCCAAGAGAAGTGTGATGAACCATCATAACCCAAGGTTTCAAAACCCTCCCATCAACAATAAAGTCAGTGGGACACCCCCCTCAGCCCCCCATAATTGCAGCTTCCTAAATCCCAAGCATCGAACGTATCTTGACAAATTTAGCTTAAGACAAGGGTTTTGTAAAGATATCAACAATCTGATCATATGTTCTACAATAAACAAGAGAGACAATGTTCTCATGACTCAAGTAGTGAGCATCGATCTCAACATGTTTCATTTTACTATATGCAAAATGGTTGTTATCAACTTGAATGACACTCTTATTGTCACAATATATTGTAATTGAGGTCGTGTTGAGCACTCAACACACCATAAAAGTATTTTGTGAAATCTTTTCTTTTTGGGTACCACTTTTTCAGTTTTCTAAGTCAGAGTCTGTATTATGAATTAATGGATTCTTCTTTCTTTTATGTCATTAAACCTTATCATCAGCCTTTTTGTTTGGTTTTGACGGATTGATTTTTCTAAGTAACAATGCACAATAGGCTCGAAAGGTGCACAGTTTAAAACTCTTAATAATAGTCAATCAATGAAATTTGGCCTATAATATAGTCTTTTAACATCACCGATACTCTTCGGCGTTGGCAAGTTTTGAGAGGTAAATTGCAAAAAAAATAAACTGCCATCGTTGACACATCTTTGACATCAGCAGAATTCAAGAGACGAAATTGCAAAAACTTTCACTTTAAAAAACTTCACTGATTGTCGATCGTCGATCATCGTTATGACAACGACGTTGGTAGAATATAGTGTGGAAACCAGACTTGTGTCCAAAGGAAATCACCGATGCCGAAGTAATGTTTCCCACGAAAAGGTCGAAATCAGCCTCCACATATCTTTGTCATGTAAGCAGTTCGTATGATGCGACCTGCTCTCCCTACATCATCTCTTGGTGTTTCTCATATCATGCTCGCATCTCCAAGTCAACATTTCCACGTCAATATTGTGTGAAGTTTTGGGTCGGCATCGAAGCTTTTGGCTAAAGCTATCAACGCAAAAAAAAAAAAAAAACGCTTAAGAAAACCGTCGATCGTTGATCCGCTCGTTTGCTATCAACAGATTGATAAGACATCGTATGACGAGGGTTTTGTCAAATATTCTGCATTCTATGACGACGATCCTGGCCTCTCTATGTTTTGTTTCCATTTCAAGGCCCTACCTTTTCCCCCCGATGTCGATCATACCAGTGTTGAAAATATAAGAAGGGTCGATAGTTTGATGGGATACTTTCAGCAGGGATAATATTAGATTTTGTTATTTAAAAGGCCAATTAATGTTTCACTCAACCCACGCTACTATCCTACACGTCGACCAAGCAGTAGAAGTTTGAATCCACCGATAAACTACGAAGTAACCCGCTCCCGCGCCGCTAATTTTCATTGCATTTAATTCCAAGCGTGGTTCATATTTAGTGATGGATTGTGGAGGATGCATTTACAACCTTTAATTTAAGAACTGATGCGACAAGGCAACTATGCTCTCCTTTTAAATTACAAAGACATTTTCAAATGTGTCATTCTATGCACAAATCTTTTATTCCTCGGAACAATTGAAGGAGCGAGCGAGCGCATCTAAGAGCTTACAACCAATCTTTAACTCTAAACCAGGTCAATGTTGTGCAAGGAAGAGGTATGTGTTGTCTTCATCATTTCTACATCTATAATTGCATCCATAATATTTTTAGAGGTTGGTATCTCACTCTGTCTGTTTGTAGAAAATGCCTCCAAGAAAGCCAACAACCAAGCGCTCACCAAGGATGCCCAAGCTAAAAGAACCAAAGGTTGAGGAAGGATCTATGCCGAGTGCTGCAAGGGAGTTGGATTTTGCCTCAAAGACGAAATCGATCATCCACACATCCACCAAGAAGCAATTTATCCAACTTCCAATGTTTAGTGACACAGAAGTGGACATAGGGTCTAAAGTGGTGCTCCCGCATTGGGGTGATCTGTACAACAAATTAGTCAAGAGGACTACCTTGAGTTCACGCATCACAACAATCAAGATGTCTGAATATTGGATGATGAGGTGTTTCCAAACATTTGGAGGTCAAATCTGCATAGGGTGGCTAGCCAGACACCAGTTATGCCCTGCAGCGAAGCCTTGGGATGGATAATTGACCATGTTGACACGGTAAAGTGCACCATCAACAATGAACAAGGCGAGTGTGTTGGTGTTTTCCTTCCGAAGAAGGTGTAGAAGTACTTCAAACTTAGAGACCCAGAGGAAAGGCTAAACACAAACTTCGTGGTCAAGTTCTATGAGATCCATGATACCAGCTGATTGCTAGCCTCGCGGTGGAAAGAAGACAAAAAAATCACAAACATGAGCATTGGATGGTACAACACAGTAAATCTCTAAGAGTCATACATGTATCTGATGGCATTAATATGTTAATTATATGGGGAAAAGGATTGCTCCAATTTTTCAGAGGCATGGATGCCCTTAGCATACACCATGGCAATTTCGGGTAGCAGCTTCAATTGGGGAGCCATTATCTCCAAGCATCTCAGTATAAATCTTTCACAGGCTTAGACACCAAAGGAAGGAGAGGTTCTGGTTTTCTACATGGCATCCTACTTGTTGGATGTAATTTGCGCAAGGAACATTTTTGCAGGTATGAATTTGAGCTGGCATGTTTCTAAATTTCATGTTCATGTCTATTTCAACATATTGTAGGAAAATAGATATAAGAGATCATATGATTTAATATGCAATGAGTTCCTAGCTAAGGTTTACTTCCTCATCTTTAGAAAAGAGTGCCCTCGACTTTCGGTGTTGGCAAAGAAGATGATAGAAAAAGTTGTTCACTGATACTTCAAAGAAACTAGCACTTATATTTGAGTGTTCGGAGCTACCAGTGCACCCCACCTTCTCCCTGGTCATGTCTCAGATTGCCTCATTTTGGGGGATATATGCTACTAGACCATCTTGCAAGCCTACAATGCCTCCCTGGTCAAAGACAAGAAGAGAGCTTTCATCCCCTATGGTTTCCACATAGGATTTTACATGGTCAGAGACACTACACATGCGAAATAGGAGGGGCTCAATCAAATCGTTACCAGTTTCATACAGGTCACTTTCACAAGCATGACCCCAAGGGCTTAGTTCCCCAGCACGCAACACATGTATCCTTCTATTGGCCGTATGCTCATGAAGATGAAATCTTCACCGAAGGAGCCCAGGATTGGGAGGAAGTACTACAAAGAAGGGCCAACTCGAATATGACTAAGTTCAAATCCATGTCCCTGGACGAGCAGGTTGAGACAATAGAGCAGGCAACTCAAGAATCTCTCAGGTTCAGAGACGAAAGCAAAACAATAGAGGCAACATAGGCACGAAGGAAGGGGATGATGTTACTGGAAGAAGCCCAAGAGCCATACAAAGGGAAGAACAAGATACCCCACTTAACCCTTTGATTGAACTGATGAGGATTACCCCGATCAACACCAACGACCAGGAGGTAGAGCCAAATGGCTCAAATATTGCTCCACCAACAGGAATGATCGATCGTGAAGAAACTGTCCAGGTGAGATATCTGATAACAACTGCAGCTCAACAAAGGCCAACAAGATTATCAAGCGGAACAAGGGTTCTAGCCGTTCTTATGTACCTAATCACTATATATGATGATGATGAAGGCTCAGAGGTTTCACACATATCTCTGGTTATAATCACCTAGGAGGAAATCCCAGGAGAAGTATCTACTCTGGCTCTTGATGAAATTGTACCGGAACCCCGAGAGGGCAGCTAAGACACCAAAAATCACTTATGAGGCTGAATTTCTTAGTTCACTGGAGAAACAACCAACAAGAGAGACTCAGTCACATGGTGCCATCTCCAAAGATGACATGGGCACAGGTGAACAAGGAGGAACAACGAAGCTACCATAAATTGGCACCCCACCAGTCGAACCTTCAATTAGTATTGAGATTTCGCCTACTCCCTCATCTAGAGTGAAAGTGCAACCAATCTTTGAGACCATGTAGGATGACCAGACTACAGAGCATCCAAGAAAATCCCCTGCCAAGGAGCCGAGCATGCCCGGCCATGAAACAAAACAAGAACCAACACAAGAAGATACTATGGAGCATCTCTACACACCAGCAAGCTTGGCAAATATGATGTCCTGGGGAGATCAACAGATTCGGGAGCCTGTGGATGAAATCTCTGACATGCAGGCCATTTCTTACGACATGAAGAGAAAATCTGTGATGAAAAGGACGGTCAAGAAAAGAAAACCCACCTTTGATAGCATTATGCTCATAACCACGAAATAAATACTATTTGATACAGAGCATGCTAAGATGACTGAGATCATTGGAGCTGTAATGGCCATAACAAATGCCACACTTGACAGAGAAAAGAAGGACGAAGAGGAGGCAGCTGCCATGAGAAAATAATTGGACCATCTTCATCATCAGGCTGAGTATTACCAAAACTCGACACAGGCGGTGGTACTCTTAAAGAGCAAGTTCCGAGAAATGTATGGGAAATTCAAAAGAGAAAGAGACCTCTTCACCACCCGGATAGTCGATCTTCAAGAAGATACTTTAGTGGGGATGGCGACATGCAAATATATGCAATGGTGGTTCGAAAAGGCACATCAGGCCTTAGAACGAATCGATTACATCGGTGAAATACAAAAGGGTCGTGATTCAAAGGAGCATGGTATCCGAGTGTTGATGGACATTAGCATTGCTCGAATACATAAAGCAACTGAACAATGGGTGTCCATGGTCCAAGAGCCTCAGCAAAAAATGCAAGAAAGGTGGGCAAAATGCGAGAAAAGCTGGGATAAAATCAACCTGGAAATGAAGGGCATTAATTTGCCAGAGTTTGGTCCACCATAAGATTTCGTCGACTTACAATATATTGTTAAGCAACATGAAGAGAAAGACCTGGCATGGGAAACAAATATTTCACAGACTTCAAGCATGATCCCGAGTTTAGCGAAGAAGTTCATGGAAGCCACAATCAAAGCTCTAGCAGTCTTACAACTCTTAAGTGTCAAATTGATCAAGTATAAGGAACAAGCAGTAGAGCTAAAGGAAGTCCTCTCCACTCTAATGAATCAGCATAGGTTGTTGTATGCAAACACATGCGAAGACCTCTTCTTCTAGTGGTCGGAATATGATGGAAATAATCCACTGTAGTGAAAGGATCAGATGATCTCAGGAGAACAAAGAGATAGATCTGCCACATGTCATTTTGTTTCACTTAACATGAATTTTATTAGTGATTTTTAGCTTAGTGATTCTTTATAAATAGGAAGATCGACCTCGTGTTTAAGGGTCAATGGTTTTGGAGAGAAATATTTTTCTGAAATTTTGTAATAGAACTACTTTTGTGCAAGTTTATTTAATTGAGAAGTTATGTTTAGAACCAAAGACACTTTTATCATCTAACGCGTGAATGTGTTTAGACCGAGGAGGATTATCTCCGTCTTTGGATTCGATATTTGCTTCTTTGTTGAGTAAGAGTTTTTGTACATGTATTTAAAGTTAGCTTATGATGTTGTAGCAATTCTTTTATTCTAAATTGATGACTAGAAATCTATTGTGTTAGCCTGTGATTGGTGATAGAGTATTGGAAATTACTTTTCTTGCACTAGCTTTCAATCACATGTATGTTTCTTTTCTTCAACTGTTATCTCAGACGATGTTGAATGTCTACTAATTAAAATGGTATTAATGCTAATTTGAAGTTGTTTAGACATTTTTCAAGTGCATGCTAGGGTAAAGGTTATTCTAAATCCATCCTTCCACCATAACACATAGTTAACTTCTCTCTGTCATCTAGTCTAGAGTTTCATATTCCTTTTGTTTTAACATTAGAAAAAGAACCAAAAAAGAGAACTGCCTAGCTTGAGGAGAAGGCTTAACAGAAAAGACATATATGTATGTCAATCACAATTAAAGTCCATCGATAAACCCAACTAGATCCCAAATCTGGATAACCTTACCACTCATCAAACACTTACGAGTCTAATTGGGCCTCTTAGGCAAGTTTGGTTCCTGTTGTTGAGTTAAAGGGATCTTTAACCCCTCAACATAATTGACGCTAGGAGGAGGGATGACGAATGAATGGCTAATAATATTTTTGATAATATCCTGCATAGCCTATAGATTCAAAACAACCACATGCATGGCTAGTCATTCTCAAGACAACCCACATACAAAGAATACTCATGAGATGAGTAACTGCTTTCAACATGAGGAAGAAGAACACCTATTCCCTGAAATACCTTACGCTCTTACCCACAAGGAGTTGAAAAAGTTCAGAAGAATCACAAGAGCTTACGCCTGACAAATTGGAGTGTTACCTTTAACTCCTTTACTTCCTCGTAGAAAACAAGTAAGCAGACCAATTGTTGACACCCCTGACCAGGTTTTTGTTCACACGATAGAAAACCTGATATATTTTTCCCTTACTGAGATCGAACAACCCCTTAATCTGATACTTGAAACACCAATGGGTAACTACTCTGAACCTGACGATTTTGAATCTGATGAGGAAGGGTCTAACTCAGATCGCTCAGGTTCTGAATCAGAAGACATGGAGAATAATAACGACAACAATGAAGAAATGGGAAATCAACATCAAGATAATCAACCATGGTTGGCCAGAGATGCTCTGGAAATCCCAGGACGGGTGCATAACCTACCTCGATATCCCGAAAAATTACTCCCGAAATTTGACTTCGAAACCTCTAGATTGCCTGATGACCATATCAAGAAGTTCATATTAGCTATAATATTGATGAAAATACAACATGAAGATGTAGTGTGTAGGTTTTTTCCCTATACCTTTGAGAATTTAGCCCCGACTTGGTATTTTAACCTGCTAGTTGGATCCATAACTAGCTGGACGAAGTTTCAAAAAGATTTCTTAGATAAATTTGCAGAATAATCCACCACACGAGCTTTAATGGCTGAACTTTTCACCGCCACCATGAGTCTAAAAGAGAAAGTTAAATATTTTAACCAACGGTTTACCACTATCCTGAACAAATTTCAACCCAAAGCTAAACCTACCCAGGAGTTGCAAATTGAAGTATACGCTAACGCTCTCCCAACTTCCATCTCCATGTTCGTAAAAAGGGCTACCAAACACATCCTAGTTGAACATTTCGAGGAAGCCAAAACAATTGAATTCCAAATAAAAGGATGCAAAGAAGGTCAGATCTCACTGATGAAAAAAGAAACCCAACCTCTACCTAAGAGAGGACTTCTGTTAACAAGACCCCCGGTAAGATAAACATAACCAAGTCTTGATAAAGAAGGAGGAGATCTAGAAAACCTGCAGCGGATGATAAAAAAACTCTCCAACGAGATCGTAGATATGAAAAGAAGTGTGGGGGAGGGAAACCAAAATCAAAGACCTTATAAACCCTTCTTTAAAACAAATCCACCTTTCAAAGCTATAGAACCTCCCCCAGATAACCTAAACATTGACTTAGGAACTGTAGCATCTGATTCTTTCTGCACGTACCACCAAGAGAATCATTCAGAAAGGGACTTCCCTCAATGGGTGCATGCTATGAATTTAATGGTTAACCGATTCCTGGATGAATTCTCCCTAACCGAACAACCCAGTGGCTTGACAATAAATGCCATCGATCAGCAAAGTCAAGAGCCACCGGAAGAGACAACCATGTTGTTATGGGATTCCAACCACCTGATGCCTTTCAATAACGTCGCTGAAGTGCAGGAACCTCCCACTAAAGTTCTAGCTGTACAGACGCGAGGTAGAAGTCAACCGGTCCAAACTAATCCCACCACTACTCAATTATATAGAGGGAATCAAGCGGTCGATCGCCCAAAACCCTTATTGCCTTCTCAAAAGAATCCCACAAACATATACACACAGGGAGCTCCTAAGCTAGACTATAATGTGGTAGAAGACTTGAAAAAGATGAAGGCTAATGTGTCTATCATGGACATTTGTATGATCCCTCAAAAAAAGGATTTCCTGTTACAGGCCTTAAAATCAATAGAAGCCCCTATGACGAGCATTGACTTAGGAGAGGTCCCATCGCCCACAGATTTAAAAAATAAACCGAGTGTGAATGCTTGCTCTTTAGACAAAAGAGGAAAGCCTTTTGTTTCTTCTTTCCTTCTAACGTTTGAAGTCTTTAACAAAAACCTACATAATTGCCTAGTTAGTTCAGGGGCATCCTCCATTGTCATGCCATTGTCAATCTAGAAGAAACTGAAGGCAACCCCGCTCAAAAGTGATAAACACATTATACAACTAGATAGGACTCAGGTGAAGGTTATTGAGGAACTTAAAGATGTCATGACCAGAATGGATACACACCCAAAATTTGTTCAAGTAATTGACATAATTGTAGTAGACATCCGAGAGGCATATGGATTGTTACTTATCCAAGATTGGTCTGAGAAATTAAATGGATACTTTAGTACTGATTGGGATCACCTTTTGTTGCCATTAAAAGGACATACAAACATGATTAGAATCGATAGAGAAATATATCTCAAACACACTGTTACTGATTTAGAAACTCCCAACAATCTCTCGTCAACAGATCTCCCTGTGTTGGGAAACTACTCCTGCGATTATGATTTCAACAATTTGGCCTCTCTCTCGTTTGATGTACCTCTCACTCAAAACTCCGAAATTACCTTTCAAGTAAACCTATTGGTAGCCGCAGAAGAAAGTATCTTCTGTCAGGATTCTCCATCAAAAGCAGCAGACAAGGAAGATGAAAAAGAGAAAATACTTGGGCATGAAGAAGTTACTAATTTTTCCTCACAAGTTTGGACACTCTACTTTGATGGTTCTAAATCGCAAGAGGGGTTGGGAGCATGATGTATCCTCACTGACCCAAAAGGGAAACATAACTTCTTATCCTGCAGATTAGAATTTGAATGCACTAACAACACTATTGAATATGAAGCTCTAGTCCAGGGACTAAAGAAGGCCATAGACTTAAACGTCAAAGAATTGAAAGTTTTTGAAGACTTGTAAATTATCATTAGACAAGTAAAGAATACCATTCATTGAAATTCACCTCACTTGAGGAACTATCAACAAGAAGTACATAGACAAATAGACAATTTTGAGGCCTTCAACATTACCGTTGTTCCCAGGACAAAAAATACTCTTGTTGATTCTTTGGCCACCGGGGCCTCAAGATGATCTCCTTTAGAATACTATGAAGCCTCAAGGTTTGCAGTGGAACTGCTCTATAGANAGTCTTTGAAGGGGATGATCAGATTGTATATTTCCTGACTATCCACGATAATTTTAAGGATTTGGCCATTGATGATGAAATATTCCAAGAACTACTCACATAATCGAATCTCCACGAATAGAAAAGGGCCATAGATCACCCCAATGACAAACCAAAGTTTCACACAATACCAAAAGGAGTGGCCAATCTGGAAAACCTTTTCGACCTAAGAGAAAGATTTAAAGGGTTGAAAAATGCAAAAACAAGGAGTTCTTGCCCTATATACGAAATTATAAACCCAGGCACCCATGAGAACCCCAAGAATGTCAACCTAGGTAAGGTAGTGTTATCACTCTGTAATTTTCCCAAGGCTGTGGAGGCAGTCACAGAGGCAACATAAAAACCACTTCAAGTCTTGGATCTAGCCCTCCAAGACTCAGAGAGGGATCTCTCTGTCTAATATAGCTTTTTGGGAATAAGATATTAGGCTAGTTATGCAGAAAATGGGTTTGTTTATGGATTTTGAATTGGTTTGGTTGAGACATGGAAAAGGACCATTGGGCAAAATGGAGTGAAAGGTAAAGACGATGATAAATGAATAACCAAAACAAAATATGACCAGGCAGGATAATCATGCTAGTGGATCTTTTGAGCTTATAAAATGGAAAAGAAGAATAAACTGAAAATTATTTCAAATGTAGAGCAAAGTATATCTGAATTCTGCATTTCAAACTTGGAAGAAAACATAGATATTGTTTCGAGCCAACACAGGGTGCCAATAACAAATCCTACACATTATCTTCTCATAGACAATATAGAAAGAAAAGCATGTGAAATAGAAAATAATGAATTACATCAGAGAAAACTTCACCACTAAAACATAACACAGGAATCTGGAAATATAGTGCCTTTGTATTCCTTCATAAAGTCATTTACAACCTATGAGCATTTTTACATTTTAATCATCACAAGTCCCCCCTTCACACATTTTAATTACAACAATTTATAGAAAATACTCTCCCCCAAGCTTAGGAGGTCTAATCCAACCAATTTCCCAAAGATAGCAACCGTTACATCAAATTTTAGAACTGTCTACCATGAAAAAAGGATCAAATTTTCTGAAAACGTGGGGTTAAATATGGGATCATATCTCTCATATATTAATATCTTTTACAAAACTGGAGGAGGTTTTTGTATAAGAGTCTGTCTTGAACAAAAACCTCTTTTGGTTTTTTGAAATTCATCTCCAACTCCCTGGAACCCTTCTCGAAAAAATGTCTCAATCAAAACATCTAGAAAACTAAAAAATAGGGCTCAAAGATCCCTTCGAATATCCCAATTGCTGACACTTGTGTAAATTCTGGGAGAGGATATTGTTCTTCATCTCATGCTGAACAAAAACCTCTCTCAGATTTTCAAAATCCACTCCCTTTTTCCTGCTATCTTCTATTCTAAAACTAGGGAAAATACAACAAAATCCCAAGAAATAGGTTATGCTTTGACTTATAAAAACTAAATATAATTCAATTTGAACTTGACAGCAGCATATTGAGGACGAGTCATAACCATAAAATCATTCTGGACGCCTTTGATATCATTGAAGAATCCATTTTCCTTGATCTGAGGAGATTTTTGTGCTTTCTGTTCATAACAAAACTTTCGGCAGCTAACACGTATAGAACATAGCCGATTTAGCTGCCAAAAGTCAAGGGATTCAACAACTAACAACACCTCTGTGGACCAAAATAAGCTGCCGAAAGTCCTGAGTTTCCAAAACCGTTCAAAATTGCAAAATTTGATTCCTTTACTCTGTCTAACTCTTAGGATTTCTTGTTTAGGTCCATAGCAACTTTAGCCAATGATTCTAAACCGAGATGAGCTCTTGGTTTAGGTTTTCTCAGTGTTGTTTTAAAACTCAAGAACTTGATCATCTGGTAAAGATTCTGGTTTTTCTTAGACAGTCTTTTATTCTTCCTTTCCAGAGCTACATGCATTAGAGTTAACCTTTTAAATGAGTCTCTTACCTCATCAGATGTCCTTTTCATAGCCTGATTCTGAGATTTGATGACTCTTTCTAACAGCCTAAGCTCTCTGACTTATTCTTTCAGCTTCTGAATCTTGGATGCTTTATTGATCTTCTTTTTGTTGATGTCTTAGGTATCTCAAAGGCTGGAGCTTCAACTTCAGTTTCCTCTCTCTTCTCCATGGGTGGATCATACTCAGAATCCGAGTATGGCAAATTCAAGATGTTTTTATCAACAACACTGCTCTGGCCCTCTATTTCCTGATGATACCCTTGCAATTTTTCACAAAACCTGTAGCAACATGCATCTTTAAACACCTGACAAATCTCTGGATGAGATTCCAGATAGGAAATATCATTGAGCTCTTTCCTAAGCAGAGCTCCTCCCTTCTTCACCTGCAAAACAATGTCAACACTTGCAATACATTGGAATCGGGCTTGCAGAGACAAAAAGCGCTGATGGAGGATGAATTAAGGCCCAACAAAAAAAATGCAAGAGATGAGGGAGATATTTCAATGGAAAACTGGCTTTTGAAATACATTTGGCAAACAAAGAGTTTCAAATCATGATGGCAATTCAATATTTGATAAGGAGTGTAACGAGTGGGCCACGTGATTAGTTAAGTGAAAGAAAGAGTGGCTAAGGATATTAGATTATGGAAGATCCATAATAATGGCAAGAGTGTCAGATTTGATAGGTTTATGGTTAAACAAACACCATCAAAAAATCATTATAACCAAACATGGATCGCCCAGATCAAAATATGATCTCCTTTAATCCTTTTCGGCAGCTAATAAACCATCATGGCATACGTACTTGACGGTTGAGAACTTTAATTTGAAATGCTGACCATTGAAAAAATTATGCGCTTTCGACAGCTTAGAGAGCCTTGCACATGTCATTTTAGCTACCGAAAGTGACAACTTTCGACAACTTAGAATGCTTTGAAAAATGGCCCTTAGCTACCAAAAGTGAAATTTGGGAGCTTTTCTAAATAAAAGTACAGACTCATCACTTCTTGAAAAGACAAGTGAAAAACTCATCCTAAAGACACTTAACTCAAGAATAAAAAAAAATCTTTCATCTAATGATCTATCCTTTCACCTAATGACAATGACTTGGAAAATTTATTTCAAGAGACAACAAGACCATCAAGCCAAGTACTTTGTCATGAGACTCACAAATAATATCTGAATCAGCAGATCTCCTATCATTATAGGACACTAACAGGTCGTATCCAAAAAAGAGAGGAAGGCTTATCTTAAACTATTTAAATAATATCAAGATGTCTTTGCTTGGTCCTACCAAGAATCGAAAACGTATGATACTCGCATTATCCAACATACGATCCCATTAAAACCTGGAATAAAACCCTTCCAACAAAATATTAGAAAGTACCACCCTTCTCTGGAACCCCAAATGTATCAAGAGTTGAAAAGTTATTAGATGCCAATATTATCTTTCACGTAAGACATTAAGCATGGGTAGCCAATCTGGTGTATGTTAGAAAGAAGTATGGAGAAATATGTTTGTGTGTGGATTTTAGAAACCTTAACAGAGCATCAAAAAAAGATAACTACCCAGTACCACCCATGGAACAACTCTTGCAGACATTATTTGGCTCTTAAATTTTTTTCGCTCCTAGACGATTTTTCGGGATATAACCAGGTCCTGGTTTCAAAAGATGATCGATTAAAAACTACGTTCTGAACCAAATGGGGGACCTTTGCTTATAAACACTTGCCTTTTGGGTTGATCAATGCAGGGGCAACTTCTCAGAGGGCGATGGATGTAGATTTCTGAGGTTTGATTAACAAATGTGTGGTAGTCTATTTAGATGATGTAACAATATACTCAAAAAATAAGGAAGACCACATTCACCATTTGACTCAGATCTTTGAAAGGTGTAGGAAGTATGGAATATCTTTGAACCCTAAGAAGACAATCTTTGGTGTAGAGGAAGGAAAGACATTAGGTCATATCATATCCCGGGAAGGAATCAACATCAACCCTGAACGGATCAAAGCAATAGCTCAACTCCCTTTGCCTCACAATAAAAAGGCCATGCAATCTTTTTTCGGGAAAATCAACTTTGTGAGTAAATTTAGTCTTGACTTCGTTGAAACTATTAAACCTTTACAAAAAATGTATCACAAGGATGCGGAGATTAAATGGCATGAAGAAAGGAGAGAAGCTTTCGATAACATCAAAATTGCCATCTCCCAAGCACCAGTGCTATGAAGCCCTGACTTTAGCAAATATTTTTTCCCTTATATCTTTGCTTCTGACCAATCCTTGGTTGCAGTACTTACCCAAAAGGATCACGAGGACAATGAAGCACCAATGTCCTTTATGATCCTCAACCTCCAAGGAGTTGAACTAAACTACCCTATTATAGACAAACATGCTTACACAGTATATAAAGCAGTCAAGCATTTCAGATCCTATATCCCGAAGAATCATACTAAGGTCATAGTACCACATCCAGCGGTTCGATCTCTTTTCACTCAACAAGAGATGGGAGAAAGGAGGGGAAATTGGATGGCAGTCATTCAAGAATTTGATTTAGACATAAAACCCGCCAAAATAGTCAAAGGACAAGGATTATGTAAACTGGCTGTTGAGGCCCAAGATCTGATCAACACGGAAGACCTCGGTTGGGAAAATGAACTATTGTTATGGTGTGGAGAGGCCTTATACATACCTCCAGGGCAAGAATCCTAGTATGGAAACTTGTTTTATCTCCTGCATCATGGAACTTGTCCAGAAAACCTAAACCCTAGAGAAAGGAGAGCCCTCGGGTTAAAATCCACTCAATATCACCTCATAAATTATATGCTTTTCTGTGTAAACTACGATGGATTAATGTCTTGAACATAATGATGCAGAAAAGGTACTCAAATAACTCCTTGACGTCCCGACAGGCGACCATTTTACAGGAGAAACCACAACTCAAAAAATATTAAGGGTTGGTTATTATTGGCCAACTTTATTCAGAGACGCTCATGCATATGCCAGGAAATGTAAATATAGTCAAATGAGCATCGATAGGGAAACGAGACTAGTCATTCCACTTCAACCGGTGACCATATCCAGACCTTTTGAGCAATGGGGAATATATGTCATCGGAGAAATTACTCCAAATTCTTCGAAACAACATAAGTATATCTTAACTGCAACAAATTATTTCAAAAGGTGGACAGAGGCTATCCCTCTTATGCACATTAATGAAAAGGTAGTGATCCAATTTTTAGAGCAACACCTAATAACAAGGTTTGGGATGCCTTCCGTCCTCATTTTTGACAATGCTGCCTATTTTTCTTCCACACACTTGACATAATTTGCCCTCGATAAAGGAATCATAATAAGATATTCTGCAAACTATTATCCACAAGGGAATGGAGTAGCAGAAGCAACTAATAAAAATCTGGTGCGAATCTTAAAAAAGGCAGTTGATGAAAATCAAAGAAATTGACATAATTTACTTCATAATGCTCTCTGGGCCAATAGAGTGACACCTAAAGAAGCCATAGGAAACTCTCCGTACTTTCTGGTATATGGGAAAGAAGCCATTCTCCCAAACAGATTGTACCTTCCATATTTATAGCTTGCCCAAGCATCAAGAGGTCATCCCTCATCTGCTCTACAACAAAGGATTGATACCCTTCTCATGTTGGATGAAGAAAGGGAAAAGGATAAAGTTATGTTCACTACTCATCAGCAGGTAGTTAAAATATGGTTCGAAAAGCATAAGGCCAAAGAAAAAAGTTTCAAAGTAGGAGACCTAGTCTTAAAGTGGGATAAATCAAACGAGTCCAAAGGAAAACACTCAAAGTTTCAAAATCTATGGCTCAGACCTTTTCAAGTGGCCGAGAAGATCAGGACAGGCACATACCGGTTGCAAAATCTGAGGGGTGAGTCTGACACCCTTTTGGTGCAATATTCTTCTTTCCCAAGTCCATAATCCCTGGGATTCTAGCACTAGTCCATTTATAAAAGATTAAAATAATTTATCTTATGTTTTTTACATCAGTTATACTTGCATCTATTTAAGTTTTTATTGCATATCTAAATGTGCAAACCATATAGTTGCAAATGAAACAAGGATTAAAAGGTTATTTTAGGTTTAAATTTGTACTTTGTGCTTGTTGTTTACTCATTTTACACATAGAAATATGAATTCCAATGAGCTATTTTTTTTGTAGAACTGATCTTCTT
>JASDQU010101119.1:3044-27271 GCA_032191745.1 Picea mariana
AAGTTTTTAGTCATTATTATTATTAAAAAATTGCAGATAATTTATTATTATTATTATTATATTTATTATTTAAAAATATAAATTTTATATTTTATATAAAATAATAAATAATAATAATTTATTTTTAAGTTCACATTTATTTTTTATCTAATAAATGTGATAATATTTTACTACTTCAAGTAATATATTAAAAAATATTAATCTTTATTATGTAAATTTATTTAATTGGTTTTTGAGTGTTTAGATTTTATAGTTGGTCATAATAATAATAGTAATAATAATAATAATAATAATCTATTTTTATAGTTGGTGTATGAAACCTCCTTGTTTCTAGGACAAGGGACCCTCTCCGTCCAACGATTTGACTGGTAAAGTCAAAGGAGGTATACATACCCTACCCCCCTCTGGATTTGAACTTGTGACCTCTTAGGAAGAAACACATAGGTATACATACCCTACCCCCCCTCTGGATTTGAACTTGTGACCTCTTAGGAAGAAACACATATTCTTAATATGCATGTATCTCATGGAAATTTAACTCTGTGAGAGTTGTCCGACGTTTCTAGTGGACACTTCACCCATCATCGGGACAATAACACCTTTAAGAATGATTGGAAAGAATTTGCTAGAAGAGAAATAAATAAGGTGAAATATGGCACTTGGAGAAAGACCTTGAAAGAGATAAAAATTAATAGTATAAATGGAGAAAGGTTAAAGAAGAGTAAGAATCGGATTGAAGGAAATAATATTTTAGAATAAATTAAACAAGTGAAAAGAATGATAAGGATAAAAGGAAAAATTAGGAATTTTGAATATTACTAGAAGGATGAAGACTAACCATTGAAAAAAGTAAATAATATCAAAGGGAAAAGAATAAAGAAGGGAGAGAAATCACTAGGGTTGAAATAATAAATAAATTATAAATAAAACTAAAATAAAAATGTAATTAATAGGATTAAAAATTTATATGAACCTAAAGGACTTAAAATATGTGAGAAAGCATTAATAAGAGTTTAGAATAAGGTGAGAACCATATAAATTTATGAGGAGGAAAGAGAGGGGGGAGGTAATGATAGAGGAGAAAGAATTTAAAATAAAGAGAAAGTATAGAACAATCAAGGAAATGTCATTGGGGGAGGAGAATCACGAGAGATGAGAATTAGGATGCAAAGAAAGAAGTTGAAGAGAGGAGAGATAAGAAAAAGAGAGGATTATCGAAGTAAGTGATGGATAGTGAGTTTCCATGATTCGTTAAGTTTGTAGTCGTCTTCCCAATTAAAGTTGTTGGGATGTTTTTTGATTTCAAGAAATAACAACAAATCTAATGTTTATGTTCACTCTTGTGCTAATATCTTCTTCTCTATTGGATCCTCTCCAAAACTCGACCCTTCATCACCCACCAATACCTTCNCCCCCCCCCCCCCACCATGAGTCTCCTTGAAAAAGGATTCAATTATGTGATTGTCCTTAATCATTTACCCTTCGAAGAAATTCTATGCACCATCGAATCCATCACGCACCATCTTCCCACACACAATGTTGAAGAGATTCGGTAAGAGTGTGGCAGACTTCTTTGTCAAGCCAAGCTTCAAAAACCCAACCTTTCCAAGGATGAATTTCTTTACATTCGACGTCTTAATGAAAACCTTGATGTCCTCATTCTAAAAGTTGATAGGGGAAATGCCACAATCGTTATGAACACCATCGACTATGAATCCAAACTTATCAACGTCCTATATTCGTCCTCATACAAATCCCTCTCAAAGAATCCAAACAATACCATCAACAACCATGTCACCAAAGACATCAAAACCTCATCCTTAGACCCCTCAACTAAAAAATGCCTCCTTCCCCAAAATCCTCTAACTCCCAAGATCTATGGACAACCTAAAATACATAAGAAAGGCATCCCCCTTAGACTTATAGTCAGTGCAATAGGATCCCCCACTTATGCTCTTGCTTGCTTCCTGGTTGAAAAACTTCAGTCCTTCACTAGTCAAACTTCCTCCTATATCAAAGATTCCTCGGATTTCATTCGAAAAACTCGAAACCTCCACCTTGATGAACATGACATCATGGTCAGTTTCGATGGCATCTTCCTTTTAAAGAGCTACTATCACAAGTTTGTTCAAAATTATGGAAAAATTTTGGCCCCCCTAATCGCTCTCCTTAAAAATAATACCTTCAGTTGGACTCTAGCAGTAGACCAATCCTTCCAATCCTTGAAGGAAGCTATGTGCACTAATCCCTGGAGAGGAATCATGGAAGTCTTCATGCAAGATGGATGACCTTTGGCTTTCACGATTAAACCGTTGTTAGAGCGACATTTGGGCCAATCGATTTATGAAAAACAAATGATGGTTATTTTGCATGCAGTGGATCTATGGCTCCCTTATCTATTGGGAAAAGCTTACAAATTAAAAAGGACCATCAAAGCCTCAAGTACTTCCCGGAACAACAAATTACATCCCTAGAGCAACAAAAATGGGTGACCAAGATGTTTGGATATGATTACGAGATCATTTACAAAAAGGGAAAAGAAAATGTGGTGGTTGATGATCTTTCTAGGAAATATGAAGAAGAAGTGTCCCTCTTTTCTCTCTCATTCATTGTCATCGACTGGATTCAAGATGTTTGCCAAGAATGATTGCAAGACCCCAAAATCTCCAGCCTCATCCAAAAATGCCAATAAGACCCCAAGCTTCTCTAGGGTACTCTAGGAACAATGAAGAGTTTCATTATAAATGTCACTTATATTTAAGAAAATAGTCGACCCTTAAATACAAGGTGCTCTCTGAATTTCATGATTCTCCTCCTACAGGGCATTCAGGTTTTACCAAAACTTATGAAAGGGTCAAACACACTTTCTTCTGGGATGGTATGAAATAAGATGTCCACACCTTTGTGGAAGAATGTGATATATGTCTACGCAATAAGGGTGAGACTGTCAAAACTTCTGGTGCACTCCAACCTATTATGATTCCACCTACTATTTGGACTAACATTACTATGGATTACATTGTGGGCTTACCCAAATCAGAAAATAATTTAGTCATCATGGTGGTAGTGGGTCATATCTCCAAATATGCTCATTTTTGTGCTCTTCAACACTCGTTCACAACCTCTACAATGGAACAAATTTTTATGGATAATATCTTCATACTCTATGGAATGCCTCATTCTATTGTTTTTGATCAAGATCCAACTTTTACCAACAATTTCTGGCAAAAATTATTCAGGCTCTAGGGAACATAATTGCAACTTAGTAGAACCTATCATCCCCAGATTGATGGCCAAACCAAAGTGGTCAACAAGTGTATAGAAACATATTTGAGGTGTTTTGTGTTCGACCGACAACATCAGTGGGTTCAGTGGTTACTCTTAGTTGAATGGTGGTACACCACCTCTTACCATACAACCACTCACATGACTCCCTTTGAAGCAATCTGCAAATAGAAGCCACCATCGATTCTCCCATATATTCCAAGAGTCTCCAAGGTTTAGGAGGTTGATCGTAATCTTACAGCCCGTATGACCATTCTCTGTACTCTTAAAGAAAAGTTGGTCATGGATTATAACCGAATGAAGAAACAAGCAGATCAAGTTCGTTCTGAACATCAATTTTCTTAAGGGAACTAAGTGTTTCTCCATATCCAACCGTACAATCAAAT
This sequence comes from Picea mariana, assembly GCA_032191745.1. Lineage (NCBI taxonomy): Eukaryota > Viridiplantae > Streptophyta > Pinopsida > Pinales > Pinaceae > Picea > Picea mariana. The sequence goes on from JASDQU010101119.1 coordinate 6,716, forward strand.
TTCGCTCAAATCTCAATAGTGTCAGAATCTAGCCCCCAAATTTTACGGTCCTTATACTGTTCTCAAATGTGTGGTGCTAATGGCCTATCAGTTAACTTTTCCCAACAACTCCAAGCTACATCATGTTTTTCATGTCTCCTGCCTAAATAAAGTGATTAGCACCAAGTTCCATTCTCAGACCAGTCTACCAAAGTTGGATGAAGAAGGTTCCATTTGGTTGTAGCCACAAGTCGTATTGGACCAACGAGAGTGTTTTCTCCATCAACGCACTATCCATGAAGTGTTAGTTCAATGGAAAGATACTCCAACAAAATATTCCACCTAGGAGCCGACTACTATTCTGTATAAATTTCCTCATCTTAAGCCTTGAGGAAAAGGATATTTTTAAGGGGGAGGATGTTAGGGACCTAACCTCCCTAACCCCTCACATAGATAGAATAATATGTTTTCCATGTAATAAAGGCTCACATTGGTTAATAAGGCCTATTTAATAAATATGAACAAGTCAATGTAAGAAGACCTAATAGAAGCTTCTGCTTCTAGAAAGATATTCCTCCATAATGTTCTTTAGAAGGTAGAATTAGTATAAATAAGAGTAGGAGGCATGAAAAAGTTTTGTCTTGAGAATAATTATAATAGAGCCTTTCTCTGTTGGAGGTTTCCCCCTCGAAGAGGCAAGTGAACATTTCTGCCATTTCAATAAAGGTATCATTTTTGTGTGTTATTCTCTACATTCTATTGTTCTATTGGTAATTTCCATTATATTCATGTTTCTGCTTAATATTGCATAACCAGGTGCATAACAAAAAAATGGGAGGAATTGGTTTGCAGGGCCCATTTTAGTGGTAGGTCCTAGTTTGGATATTTGGGGTTTGGAACCTTCCAAAGCCATTTTGAGGCATAAAATGCTATTTTATGGGGTCAAACATTTACAAGAATATTTTTTTATCTCCTTGACATTGTTATACACACCAATACCTTTCCAATGGTGCAAACATTACCTCAATCAGAGCTCGTATCTAGAAGTTATGCCTCCTACAAGTTGACTCGCCTTATTGACCACCACGGTACCTAATGGATGCCATGTTAGCTTCCATTACTCACACATGTGGGGATATCCACATGTTTACTTTAAAGAATATTCTACAAGGCCTAAAACCTAACACTAATTGAGGGTTGAGGATGAAAAAATCCTAACCCTAGATGGCTATTAGACTATGTTAAATATTGGACCGCTAGGAGGATAAGGGGTTCCACTCTTTAGTATTGTACTTGTTCGATAGTTGAGCAGAGCATCTAGGAGTGGAATTTGAGAGAATAAAAGAGGAGGATAAAGACTTCATAGTAGCCATTTAGGCCATAGTGTGAAAGGAAACTCCATAGTGAGTGCCTCATTTCTTTGTACCTGCATTTCATAGCTGAAGAAAAGAGATAAGAGCATAGGCGTCACCTTGTTATTGGGTTGTTTCCCATATTGGGTTTCTAAGGATACAAATTGTGTTCAATTGTGTGGATGGTGTTCATTTTCTTGTTCTTTCATTTTCATATTTCAACTATTTTTATAAATTTGAGTAATAAGCTAATAATAATAAATTTGAGATCTAAGGAAATAAACTTACATAATAAAATATTTCATTATAATACAAGATTTCTTCTGACATATTTTTTTAGTGAAATATCCATGATAGTTTATAGATAAATAAATGATTTTATTTTAATAAAATATATCTTAGTTACATATCCTCATAAATAAGACATCGATTTATTCATCCTCACTGAAAATGAAAAAGTAAAAGATATTAATGGTATAGTAGAGAAAGGGAGGAAGACCGTATTCAAATGAGTTAGAGGTTTATGGGGTATCCTCACAAGATTTTAATTCATTTGCCATAAAAAAAAAAAAGTAAAATGTGATCAATTGAGTGAAGAATAGAGGAAAGGAGAATAATTTTCTAGCAAACCAAAGCTTGATGGGAACCACACTCTATTAATTTTGGTAGGGGAGTAACATTTTTTTTTAATAAATTTGTTTAAGGGGTATATCTTTTGATAAAGTTTTAACAATTTATTTTATTAAATGATAATTTAGTTTATTTTGTAGTTAGTTGTATAAATAATATGATTTGATAAATATATTTATTTGAAATGAAATTATTATTTTTTTATTGTTATAATGGAAATTAAAAAAAAAAAACCTTCTAACTTGTTTGCATAAAAAATATAAAAAATGGTTAAATTATGTTTTCAAATTTTGTAATTTTAGTGAGTTTTTTTATTTTATTTAATTTTTACAAAAATAAAAATATATTAAGATATATAAAATAGCACTAAAAAAGTTTATGAAAAATTTATAAAACTCATTATAGTGTAAAAATAATAATTTTAATTTATTTATGACTTTAAAACCTTTTAAAACATTCACGATTTTGAGAATTATTATTTTTACATATAATCATCAATAAGTTGGCCAAAAGAGTGTTGTCTAGCAACAAGTAGTGAAGTGATAATGCTTGTATTAATATGATTTGGAGACCTGGGTTCAAACCTGCCAAGTGGAAGACACATGGACCATATTTTGCACATGGACCATATGGACCATATTTTTCACATGTTATCCTACGCCATCATGCCCACATAGCATCCATGTGGACCTATTTCACATGTGCCAGCAGACGTGGCCTCTCTTTTAAAAATGGGACGATGGGTAAATCAATGAAAGTGTTGATGGACAGATCAATAGAATCATCTATGTGCACAATGTCAAAATTTCGATGAGCAGAGTTAGGGAGGTACCAATGGAAGGTTGGCCCAAAAGTGTCAGTGAAGGACTAACCAAAATTTCTAATGAAAAATATTAACATTGTTCCAATGGATGATGGAAGAATTGGTCCAAACCACTGATGAACATGTATAGAAAAGTGTCAATGGCATGAATTGGTTCGAACATCAATGGACAAATTGGGAAAAACTACTAATGACATGATTTAGGAAGGGTTGATGAGGGATCGACCCAATTCACCGATGAAATCAACAAACCCAAACTGATGATGATGATGGATTGACCCAAAATCATTGATGAAAGTAATTTTATTCCACCAATGAACGATCGACCCAAAATTGTCGATGAACCAATCAAGAGATGCGCCAATGGGATGAGGATAGGCATGTATTTTGATAGAAATACATTGAGGGAACACATTTGTTTCCAACTAGATTATTGAAGGGAATGGTGACCTTGACCTACCTTCCTAGAGCCTATACTTTATAAAATTAAATATCTAATCCACTACATTGATATAACATAGATTTAAATGGTTACGATAATGCATTGGGACATCTTATACCAAGGAATTGGGACATCTTATACCAAGGAATATAGAGCACATTTATTCTTGATTGTTTAAATAGTAGATCATATTTTTCTTCATAGACTAACAAGGTTGTTCGATACTATGCATGATAAATGTAAAATATGTATCCAACCAATCATTTAGCCAATAAATTATTCCTTTTCTATAAAATCCAAGTAGCTCATAGGACTTCGACTCTAAGACATCTGGGTTTCTATAATAATATTCCCAGAGAGTATAACCATGAATTTGATGAAATTTAGGCTCACTAACTCTTTTTTATAATTGAAAATCCTATGGGGCCTTACTCACATGCATATATTTATGAGGCATACATTATAAACATCATCTTTCTAGCCTAACAACATTGACATTCAAATGATAAAAACTCCAACAATTAAGCTTATAGGATCCAAAATCAGAGCGTAACCTTGTTGTATCAAGGAATATGAGACTCAAGGGAAATAAATAATTATTGAGTACATAAAAATGCCACACACACACATTTATTCAAATCTATAGCTAGTAATTAAAACTTCTCCACACAAATTCATCGAGTTCTCTGGATTTTGACTCTAAACAATAATTCATGGAGTTCTCTGGATTTTGACTCTAAACAATAGGAGGTCTGTAATATACTTGCAAGAGAATATAACTAGTAAGAAAATACTATGCATATAGGGAACACAAAGCATATTCTCATCCCATTCCTCATAGATTACTTCTCATAAACCATACAATTTTATAAATTCTAGAAGCATACACATTTTACAGATGGAATAGGCATACAAATTAACTGAGTATAAAAATAAACTTATCTATTTATAAACTATTGGCCAAGAAAACTAATTGAGGGTGAGAAATGTTCCACCCAACCATGATACCACTAGGGAAACTCGGTTTCTCAAGGAATTTAATGGATTTGAAGGACACTCTCCTTAATAGAAAGACAAATGGAAGAAACCCCTTTTACCCACCAATCCCAAGGCCTCCATGAATGTCCCAAATTCCTTCCCAGTTGGTCACACTCTCACGCAGGAGTCCCTTTACTCACTCTATAGTCCGTCGATGCCCTCTCTTCTCAGTGGCGGTTTCCATTTCCTAGCTAACATCAAATTCATGACCCTCTTAGCCCAGGTTGGGTTCGAGTTTCTCTACCCAAATTTAGCAGTCCACGACAAGATTTAGCAAGTCTAAACACTTAGTAAATGACCCAAATTTCATTTGGCAACCCTTGACATGATTTATGGAAACCAAAATGGGTCATACTTTCCTGTAATATTTTAGCAGTAAGTCTAGTTGTGAATTTTTGTCACTTCTATTCATGTTTTCTTCCACAACTCTTGTAACTATCTCCCCCGATACCTCCATACAAATGGATGATTTTTTCTTACTTCTGGTAGAAGGATTCATGGGTCAGTCATGGAAAATGAGGCAGGTACTATTTTTACCTCTCTTTGACATTTTCCAGTTGTCCCAACCATCTCTCCATACCTCCATTATCATTTGTGGTTGGCTTCTCAATCACCAGACCCCCTTCATTAACCGATTTTTGGGAAATGGGATGAGAGGGAAAAGATTTAAATTCAAATATGAACTTTGGAAATATATCTCTTCAGTGAAGGTTAAATTACTGGAAGGTAAGGTAATCCCCCAACCCCATCACTATTTTTTTCTCATGGTATCATGGCCAATACCAGTGCTCCACCCTTCAGTCAGTTGTTCGAAAATTTTTCATTAATCTAACAAAATGCATTTACAATGTTTGTAATTATCCGCTCCTGTCTTAAAATGGACAAATATAATTTTCGCAACTCATGACAACACTAAGACATAGTTATAATTATAGACTGGGGAAAAATGGGGTGTTACATTCCCCTCCCCCTTAAAGGAACATTGTCCTCAGTGTTCTACCATTCACATTATTAACTTTATATAGTAAACAAAAATGGGTATGTTTCCTTCATGGCATCCTCTAGTTCCAACGTGGCCTCATCTACTCCAAAGTGATTCCACTGCACCTTGAACTACGTGATGGTTCAGTTCCAAAGTAGTGTCTCCATCCTATCTAGTATGCATTGAGGCTCGATCTAGAATTCTCCTTCGGGTTCCACTTGGATCACAGTACAATAAATGATGTGATTAGAATCATGAACATATTTCTTAAGTAAGGATACATGGAATACGTTATGTTCTTTAACAATAGGAGGTAAGGAAATCATGTATTCTACTCGACCCATTCTCTCTAGTATTTTGAATGGTCCACGTTAGTAGGGTGATAACTTAACATATATTCCCGTTATTAGAGAAGTTCTCTTGGTCTTAAACCTGATATAGAGATGTTCTCCCACTTTGCAATACCTATGAGTTCAACTTCTGTCTGAATATCTTTTTTGTCTATCCAGTGCCACTTTCTAGTTTTTCTTGATCTTGGCCACTTCCCCTTCCATTTGTTTTATCATATCTGGTCCAGGTGTAGTGGTCCACTGAATCATCCCAATTTACTGTGATATTACTTTTTATTCCATATAAGGCCTCAAAGGGACCCATCTTCAGTGACTCTTGGTAGCCCTTATTATAAGGAAACTCCACCAGTGGTAGCTAATCTTCCCACTTCTTATGCTAGTGCATAACATACATTCCTAACATGTATTCCAACACTTTTTTACTCTCTCTAGTTTTCCATCTATCTAAGTATGGTAGGAAGTGATGAGAGACAACTGTGTCCAAAATATTTCAAATAAACCCTTCCAAAATTTTGAAGTAAATTTTACATCTCGATCTGATATGATTTTCTTGGGCATGCCATGTAGCTTGAAAAAATATTTAATGAAAATACTTGCAATATCAATTTATTTGTAGGTGTATTTCGTTGGAATGAAGTGAGTTTCCTTACTGAACTTATCCACCACTACCATGATTGCATCGCGTTGCTTGGATGTCCTTAGAAATCTAGTGATGAAGTCCACAGATATGACTTCCCACTTCCATTTTGGAATCGGTAATGGATGCAACAACCTGGATTGATGGCTATGATCAACCTTAACTTTTTGGCATTCAAGGCATTTGGCAATGTACTCAACAATTTCTTTCTTCATCCTAGGCCAATAGTATATCTTTCTTACAACTGTTATCATTTTTTGATAAACTTAGTGACCTACATAAGGCCTCTTGTGGAACTCATTTATTATGAGACTCTTCAATTCGATAGAATTTGGTATGTACAACCTTTTTTTATATATCAACAACCCAACCTCTGTCATATGATCTCCACCATGCTTCTTCCCTCTTGTCATTTTCTCTAAGCCTTACTTTATTGACTTGAAGTGTCTTTCACCTTGTAGGGAATTTTTGATCATGTTCTTTATATCTGACTCACATACACTATCTACTTCCTAATGTATTGTTTTCATACTCCGGCTAAGTGCATCAACCACTCGATTTTGTTTTCCTTTAATATGGTAGATTTTGAATTCAAATTCACTAATGAGAGCCATCCATCTATCTTGTCTAGGATTTAAATAGGGATGATCAAACAAGTATTTCATCCCACTATGATTTGTCATTAATAAAAACCTTCTTCCAATAAAGTAGTGTCTTCACATATTCAAGGAATGCACAGTATCTGTAATCTCCAAATCATGTGAAACATAGTGTTTCTCCTACTCTTTTAGTTTCCTAGATTCATAACTCATTACATTTCCTTATTTGTTATGACCCAAGGGGGGCATATATGGGGTTAAATGTATATGATATGACCCCAAGGGGGGGAATATGTGTGGATAAATGTACATGCAATGTTTAAATATATATGTAATAAGGTCAACCTAATAGTAAAGGGGCCTCGTGTGTAGTTTGTGAATATGTATATATAGATATCAGGTATTCATTATTGAGGACATGTGAATTGTAATGTATGAATGTATTTGGGTATTTGGAGGAGTTTCTCGTATTATTTAAGGCGTTATTGTGTAATTTGTTTATGAAAATGAATGGATATCCCAATACCAACATTTTTTAATCTTGTTGGGCTAAGGAAAGATAGTCGAGATTGTTACCCCATGTTTATAGTCTTTTGAAAACATATCAATTAATATTCAGGAAATATTTTCTTGAGATCAATGCTGTCTTTTATATTATGTTATGATAAAGAAACAAAAATATTTATATCAGAAAATATTAACAGTTTTGAAAAAATAAAATATGAAATAATATCACACATATAATCCAAAATGAGACTTCAAAACCGTCAAGTGATTTTACGTATTCAATTATGGAATAAATACAAAAACATACTTTCATACCTAGAATCTGTAAGGACCAGAAAAATACTTAGAATTCTAAAGTTACATCATCACAGAGGTGGTTGGTGTCTTCTAAGTAAAACCAAGATTGAAAATTAACTAGATCAACAAGCCACAATTTGCCATTGTCTTGACTCTACACAAAATTCCTAATTAGCATTGAAAATCAATTTAGAAATCCAATAAGAATTTATAGACAATCAGAAATAGATGATCAAACTTATAAAGCATGTCAATAATCAATGCTTCTTGGTCCTCCTTATTGCCACCTTTAGTAAGACCCTGGTATCAACAATAATTTCTTAGCTTTTAAGTATTTCAGAAATGAATGAAGAAGTAATGTAATCCCACTCTAGAGAAAGAGTAAACCTTATCAGAGTTTTTTCCTTTATCTCTCTCCTCTTTGTTTGGACCTTCAATTCTCCTTTTATTCTCCAAAACTAGTTTTGAGTAGTCTCAACTAGTTTTAGTTAAGTTACTTAAATAACTTTTAGTTTAATAGGGACAAATCATAATAAAGTATTAATAAATAATGATAAGGGTATCATAAATACTAACTAATAGGTGGGGACCCCTAACAACTCTTTTGTTTAATTTTGAAAATATCCACTTGTTCCTCGATCAATAAAAATGCATTAATATCATCAAAACAACAAATGAACATATATTCCAATCATCTCTCATTAAATATTTCAAAACACACTTGTGACTCCCAAATATCAAGTATATATGCTCATACATGCCCAAAATTGAAAAAGTAAAAAAGTTGTCAAAACTATGCTATTGCTCAATGTAACATCCCCACTATAATCTCTAGTTTAATTAATGCTTAGCGTAGATATAATATGTGGCTACAGCCAAGCGATGTAATATGCAAATTTTATTTCTATGTTTTAATAAGAAAATGTAATGCCAACTGCTAAGGGGACATGAATAAGAGATGGGGGATGAATTAATCCACAAGAGATGGGAGAGTCTAGGATAATGGCCAAAAGGGGTTCAAGGGGGAATTACCCATGTATATTAATTCAACCCATTTTCCTAAATTTTCTATTAGTATATGAGCCTTCTAAATTTCTGATTGAGTGTTCCCAAAGTCAATCATTGAATAAATGTAAGAGGGTGGGTGTGAGTGGTCACATCCCAAAGTTGTTGGGCACATGGGGGTTGAGTACAAATAGCTTGGGGAAGAGTGTGAGTCAATAATGGCAAGACAAAGGGAGGAAATTCATATGGGTTGGGAGAGCACTTGGAAGGAATCAATTTTTGTGCATGAGCAACAAGTAGAGAGAAATAAATGGAGCTTGGAGCTGGTGCATCCATGGAGGGAGAATTCTAGATCATATTGGAGCATATTTGGAGCTAGAAACTAAAGACCGAGGTTGTTAGGATTGAAGAGTGAAATCTCAGGTGAGTTGCACTGTAACAACAAGTGTTTGTTGTTGGTAGTTTTCCTAGCAACAAGATCCCTTGAGTTCCCAGCTAAGAGATTCTTGGTTACCTGTTCCAAAGAGACCCTGATAAATGAATGGGATGCCAGAGGAACTGATATTAGTGAAGGGGTACATTCCTTGGGTCGGGAAGGTCAACAGGAAGAGAGCTAGTGGAAAATCAGGATAGGTGTAGGAAGATATCAGTGGGTTGTGAGTTTATGAGTTGTGAGTGGACACTGAGAGACCACCCTCTTTTGTGGAATACTAGCCTTATCTCGAGGGTGACAAACTATTGAGATTTGGAACAATTGGTATATGGTTTTGTGGAACATCCGTCCCAAGCAACTAGTTGCACAACCATTGTTAAAAGATAAGTGTTTATCTATTTTTTGTCTTGTATTTATGAGGTAAATTGTTGTGCATGATCTCTATAGATAATAATGGTTTATATGATGCTGTAATGAAATATTTACTGCATTCATGTGTGTATTTAACATGTTGTATATGCATCTATTTTATGGTTATAGAAAATAGCTAAATCTAGTTGAAATTTTGTAGCTGAAAGCTACATGAAATCAGTTAGCTATAAAAGAATTAAAATAATTAGAAGAAATTTTGTTTTTACGAGTATTCGACATTGTAATGTCCCTTGGTTGGGATGGGGGATGTTACAATCAAAATGAATAAATTATGCATGTTTTCCAAAACAATTGTTTTCCAAAACAATGGTTGTCCAAAATATGAGTGACTGTCCAACAATGAAGCCAAAATAAATCACATCATAAAATCAAAAATCATATATTTTTTCTGAGGTTGTTTTCCTCTGTTCACTTTTCTTTAACTCTGTTACCTTTGGTATCTATGAATTTTTTTTAATAGACATTTTACCTTTAACCGTTGATGCTTCTGGGTGCAATTATTCAAAATGGGCGTGTCCAGCCTCATTTCCAGGGTGTTGTGAATGTCAAGTAATTGAGTGTGAGGATGCTTGAGATTGGTTGGAGTCAATAGAATGGGCATGTCATTTTCCTTTTCTAGACTCTATTTCTTGGGCTTTGCAATTTTTTGGTAATGTAGGTGAAGCAATAGAAACAATGGGTTGAGCAAGTTGCTTAGGAGGATGTGGTGGTAATGGTCATGGTAAAGAAATTGTTGGCCATCCTTTAACACTAGGGGAAGGAGGAGGTACGATATCATTCCATCCATCATCGAATGGGATATCAAGTGGTAAAGACACATGTGGCTCAACTGGTATGATAGAGATTCCAGGGTGAGAGTGCAACGATGGCTATCCTTGTGGAGGAGGAGGTCGGAAGTCTCTTTGCCCAACTAAGTTTAAGAAAAAGTCTGTAAGAGTTCATTAAACTCTTTTGAATCGACATCAAAATGAATTGAAAATCGAATTATTTTGTTTCCCCCTTGCCAAAAATCATTTGGCCTTCTTCCCCTACCTTTGTTTTCTCTGCCTTGGATGCCTCTATTGAAAAATCTCATCTATAAAGTATAAGGCTAAGTTAGAGTATGCATACAATAGCAACTGAAATATCAAATGCAATTTTCATTAACATAGTTTTAGAATAGCTCTGACTTGATCAACAAATAACACAGATACAACCAGGGATAAAAGGGAAAAGATAACTCTCAAGAAAAACTTTCATATATGCTTTGAAAAACTTCACTACTTCATAAAACTGGTTATTATTAAAAACATGGGAATTTCAATGTAATTGGGAATGCGAGGGGCTTTGCAATATATGGAAAGTGAAATAAATGACAAGGAGTGTAATGTCACATTTTTTAAAATAATAACACATCCATCATCAACCTTGTTCCAAAATACAAATGCCTACCCATAATCATCTCATATATGCTCTATCAAACATTTATACTAACATATCCACTTTTTAAAGGAATTGCTTATGTATCAAGGGGAATAAATATTATTAAATTGAAAATGGAATTTGGGAGATGGGAATAATTCATGTAAAATGAGAGTATGAGGGAATTGGCCCTGAAAAATTAACTATAACTTTATCAAATAAAACCCCCAAAAAACAATCAATATCTCTTCAAATTGTGCCTTTGGTCATAATTTTATTGATCTGAATTTATCTCTAATATCAAATATTGATATCAAACTGATAACGAAAACACTTCTTATTTCATACAACAGGGGGAAAAGGTGAAATTTTAAAGTGATACATGTACTTGGGATTTAAGGAATAACGAAAGGAAAGTGGAGGTATGAAAGATTTTGGTCCTGTATGCAGAAATATAAGCATATCAAATCACAAAATAATTTGGGTTATATTTCCTTTTAATTTGAATCTTCATGCCCATAATTAATAATGAAATCTGTTTGTACATGAAATCTAACAATCATCACTTTTTCATACTAGACCAATATCCAACAACCAAAATACTTCTTAGACCTTAGAGTATAAAGCAACAACAATTGTATTGTCAATGGAGATATAACCCATGACATGATAATTTTCAAGTCATTATTGCAATGTGTGGTCAAGAAGAACCAGATAAATTTTTTAAGACCTCGGTTTGAAACCCTTCAAAGAAAAATATATACAGAGGAAAATCCATGAGTTCCTTTCCCTCTTTATATCTAGAATCTTAAATGTCCAAGAGTTTAAAAATGAGGCTGCGAATATTTATGAACAAGAGAAGGGAAGAAGTTAAACATAGCCAAAACAATCCATACTCAATGAACTCACAGAGTTTGTTCCTGGTAATAATAGTCGAGGGTAAATACCAAAGAGATAAAATAAGGATATTTATTTTGAAAAAAAAATGACGAGCTCGAGAAGACAAAAAGAACAAGCACACTCATAACCGGTCAAGTAGAGATATTCCAAAACCATTTGATGCAAAAAGGAAGGAACATTTGATTTATACAATCTAGAACAACATACCTTCTTTGGCACTTAAATCCTTATGAAAAACAAGTCTCCAACTAACACCACCGCTATAGTCGAACTTGGAACAAGAGCGTCACTTACCAGTGTAAAAACCAAAATGAAATGGCAAAAGCCAAAAGAAAGGTGCTATACCTCGATGCATGAATGTATGGGTCCCATGCATTCAATGCATGGGGATTCACACTCCCCAAAACATTAACTTTCCAATCCAACTCAAATTCCACTATTTACATTAACCAATGACAATTTTGAAACATTTCCAAGTATGCAAACAGTCACATGCCATATTATGTTTTCAACTATCACATAACACTGCCAACACAAAAGACGGCCCAACTTCACATCAAACTCAAAAGATTATTAAAACCACATTCATTGTAAACAAACCAAGTGATAGGTATATACATATCAAACTACATGACCAAAGAAAGATTCAAGTGATGGTAAGTATCATAGGATAACAATGTTGGTCTCATATATTATACCATATGCACTATGTTAAAAGTAAATTTCAACCTTTTAACTTCAATACACCATTCTACTTTATACAGAACCATAAAATATCATATAAATGTGATGGAATTTAATGTTATATAACATATTTTCATATATGGTGGACCAATAACTATACCATGTGCAATTTGCATAACTATACCATGATAAAACATTGTTGACACCAATAGTTATGAGCAAGAGAACCTTTTAAAACTTCATAATCATCTTGTGTAAACCTTAAATAAAATTTATGAGTGTAATATGAATGAGATAAAATCTGTTGTGTTTTGGAAAAAAATAAGCTTTTTTAGCTCAAGAAGCTCATAATCAAACCAAAACATTATTACTGCACAATGTAGATGAGGCAATTTCAGTAGAGTGGCAGTATTCGATCCCGGGGTAATTGAAATTAAACATCATTTCTTTCTCCCCAGGGGGTCACACCTATAGTTAAATATTTAATATATCATAGATAGTAAAAAGTTTTTAAAAGTATGCCTTTCCTAGTGGCTAGTTGCGAGTTTACGAGTCAACAAAACCTATCTCTCTTATCTATATTGGAGTTGTGCTCCATGCTCACATTTATGTACATGGTGTTTACTTCTGTTTTATTTTGATATTTTAAGCATTTGGTACACAACATTTTGTATCAAAGCATCAATCCTAGGGTTTTTCTTCTTCAAGCGAGTCATCTTAGGATTTTCCCTATAATTGTTTTCTCGGATGCTTTATATATCTAAACTTGGAACTTATTTAAAATACATATCAAGGTACCCATGGTAAAAATTTCATATTATGGGTCATTATACTTTCTGAGATATACCTTGTGGAAGAGAGGGTTTTTGACTAGTCCTATAATTACTCTCAAACAAGTGTTCTAGGTAAATTCATAATATATTATTTAGAGAAGATCCAAATTCAGTTAGATGAGCTAAATTTGAAAGAGGGCATTCCATAGTATTTTTGGTATAAGTTTCAGAATTAGGTATTAAATATTAATTGGACACGTGGCATTTTGTACAAGTTCGCTCTAAAAAAATGTCGAAAAATCAACAAGGTTTGGGAAAGTTACCATAAATTTCACTTGGAAAATCAAATTTTGGTCAGACCTATGACATTGCAGAGAAGACATATCATATTACTATAGGAAAAAAGTTCAGACTCAAAGGGGGGAAAAATTTCATAAATAAATTAGAAGGAAGGTTGGCTAGAAGGATAGAATCCAATTTAGGGTTTCAACATATGTTCACTTAAAACTATCATACTTTGATTGGGATGTCCGATTGAGCTGTTTCAAAAGCCATTGGAAAGAGAAAACAAAACATATTATATTGGAAAAAGGATTATAAACATTTTATATCATTATTATTGATATATTGAAGTTTTAAGGTGAGTATTGTGGTTAGACCTCAGTTACAAATCAATGACAATACCTTAGTTTACAAGAGATGAAGATAAAGATGAAATAAATCCTATGGATTGGTTGAGGTTGGTAAAGGAATATGATATAAATACTTTCACAATAAGAAGTTATTTTTTTGGTGAAGATCATGAGTGGTGGATGAGTATTGATTTTGATATTAGATGGAAGATCACATGGGAAGAATTTGAAGAACTCATCTCAAATAAATAGATTAGGGATACAAAATGGAGACAATGTATAAAATTAAAGAGGATTTAAAAGAAGAAACATAAGAGATAAATACAAGGGGTGATGAGCTATCTAAGATACGAGACCTTAATAAATCGCTCATTAAGGAAGTTAAAAAATTAAACAGGGAAAGACTAGCAAAGGAATGTGGGAAAATGAGGAGTCAAGGGAAGATTTAAAAAGGAAAGATGGAGATATATGTAGATTACAAAACCATTAAAAAATTGTAGATGAGGGTAATATATTGAAATAATAAAAGATTATTTATCAAAATCATGAAGAAACAAAGATATTGGATGAAGAATATACCAAAAGACTTGAGGAAGAAATTTGCAAGAAGGTTGAGGAATCCCTAAATACGGATGAGGTAAAGTTAGAAATGCACTCTAGAATTGAAGAAGAATGTCAAAATTTGATAAATGAGGAGACGTTGCAGCTTCAAAAGGAGAAAGAAGGAAAGATTCAAGAAGGTCACTAGAAGATACTCGAAGAAGTTGAAATTCATCTAGAGGATGTACATGCCAAATATGATGGTATTATCTCCAAGGATAGAGCAATACAATACCAAGCAAAGAGGATAGAGGATTTCATTATCTTTGAAAATAATATATATGAAATGCATGTTTAGAGTGAAGGAAAACCATCAAATGTGAAACCATATTGACACCCCCATTACCATGAAAGATTTCAAGGAAGACAGGAAGGTTGATATCTACATTATCAAGGAAGAAGATGGAATACTTGTCAATATCCATGGAACAAGAAATAAAAAAACCACTCCTCAACAAGATATTATCAGAGACCAAGAACCACTACAAATTGGAGAAGTTACAACAACAGTACATGGAATCAAAGGAAATAAAATTATGCAACAACTAGACGCCAAGGATGAGGAGAAAAAATAATTGATTTTGGATGGATGGATCTGTTGATATTATGGTAGCTACGGGAGGTATTTACCTCCATGTGTAAACTTGATGAGGATAGAATACTCCGGGAAGCAAGAAGAAACCCTAATGAGTTGGTTGATAACCCTAGAAGACTTGTAGGTTCAAGAAGATAATTTATATTAGGTTATTAGCCTCCAAGAGAAGAAGTCGGCCATAAATAATAATATATACTGAACAGACAGATGCCCAGAATGAGAAGTCGGCCTAGGTAGTTAGCCATAATTAGTATAAATATAGGAGGCCAGTTCTCATTTTGGTAGGTAGCATCAGAATTGTAGAGAAACAACTTGTTCACACTACAGTGCTCAATCTTGTGCGTAGGTTTGAGGAGAGCTTCCATTGCAGCTGCTGCAGCTAACAGATCACGTTTGGCTTGGACTATCTCTTGGCTAGGGTTTGGAACATATGATCAACTCTTGTTGGTGCGCTATCCTTGGGGAAATGTGTGCTACCCTTTGTTTGTCTATCTAGCCTAGGGTTTTCTTCCGGAGTGATTCTCTGTCAAGGTTAAGGTGCTCGGAGGGTGGCTTCGGCCTATGGTTGGGTGACAATAGAGATATTGTCAATGGTAAAACGAGCACATCCATTATATTCTAAGAGGTTATGGGCCCACACCTCCTTCATTCAGTCTAATCGCTGGAAGGAAACATAGCCGCTAGGATATTGAGCTCACTGAGGAACTGCTGCTGGGGTTACTAGCAAAAGAAACTTCCAAGACACTGCTGCTAGGGTTACTAGCAGGAGCACTTGCATAAACCCTAATCCTCTCGTTGAGGCACCTTAAGTGAAGGGATTAACCTAATTTTTGGACAGATCAGTGCACCCTAGTCTAGCGCATATCCTGATACTCTTAGCAAGCCAAGACGTCAAGTTTGAGTTTCTGGTCAAATCTAGGGTTGACCAAGTCAAAGCAGCCACGACTTATTCTATGAATTCAGAGAACAAGTTAGATGGAGCCTCTAACTTCAGAGCGTGGAAGACAAGGATTGACCTCATCCTTGCCAAGAATAAAGTGCTGGATATCGTGAAAGGAAATATCGTGGAACGAGTGTTTGAAGAAGGAAAAGAGAAGGAACCACAAAACGTTTCAATTATGGAGAAGCTCAAAGACGGTGACATCAATGCCATGAGTATCATAGTGGAATCTATAAAAGACCACTTGATACCCTACATCTTTCATCTTGACTCATCGAAGAAGATGTACGATGCCCTAACAAAATTCTTCTCAGTCAGAAACATTGGACAAGTCATGAGTCTGAAGAATGAGCTTCGTGACATGAAGATGAATGATGATGACAACATAAAATCATACTTTGTGAGAATATCGCAGTTAAGATATCAACTACAAGCTATTGAGGAGATCATTTCAAAGAAGGATTTGGTAAACATAGTACTCAATGGTCTTCCCAAGACGTGGGATGCATTTTCCACAAGCATGAACACAAGAAAGGAGTATCTGACATTTGAAGAACTTTGGACTTGCTGTGCTCAAGAAGAATCAAGGATCAGTGCAAAAGAGAAACCCCAAAAGAAGTACAATGATCAAGCCTTCACAACAAGATTCAAGAACTTCAGGAACAAAAGGAAGTTTGTCTCAAGGAGAAAGCCAAATCAAGAGAAAAACATTTCAGAAATACAATGCTTCAATTGTCGAAAGTATGGTCACTACAAGAATCATTGTCC
The DNA here is from genome assembly GCA_032191745.1 of Picea mariana. NCBI lineage: Eukaryota > Viridiplantae > Streptophyta > Pinopsida > Pinales > Pinaceae > Picea > Picea mariana. The sequence goes on from JASDQU010101119.1 coordinate 23,515, forward strand.
CGAGCTAAGGAAAAGGAAGGAAAAACATGAAGCATCAGTTTCCGAAGAAAAGTAACCTACAAAGAAGACTAAGCAGGATGAAAGAGACCTCTTCTTCTAAAAGTAACAATACTCTTCTTATTTCTTGTACATATCTCGTTTGTATCATCTCTGTAAATATATTCTATATCTATCCCTTGAAAGATAATGTATTCCAAGAAGAACTATACCTATGGAAGAACAACAAGATAAGGATTAATATCATTAGATAATACACATGAAAGGATGAAATACGTCGAATCAATCATGAAGAGAATCGTAAGAAGCAAAGACAGAAAGAAGTCAGAGAAGGACTTATAACGTTTTTGTAGAAGACAACAAAACATAAGTGTGGACTCTGAGAGCCAATTATATATTGCAGAAGACAATAAGGATGAAGATGGAAGTATGGATTATGTTAGACGGAGGGAGATGGTTATATGCACTCATACATGAATCAAGGATTAGGAGGGAGCTAATCCTATGATCCATTAAAAATAATGAAGTATGGTAGCAGCCATGAAAGGCGGTACGTGTTCAGTTCAACCGCAGAAGAAGTCTTCTTCGAAGAGAAGCCTTAAAAGATCCCTGGTTCTCCATCCACATCCATGATCCTATGATGAAAGAAAGAATTGGAATATTTAGAGCATGGAATCTATAAGAAACTCCATGGACCCAAGAGCTAAACAAAAACATTAGGAAGAACATGAAGATTCCAAGAAAGAAAGAGAAGCCAGAACAACTAGTCATTATATTAAGAATCACAAGATTACCAGCCTGATATGAACTCAATAAAATAAATCAAGCAAAGGAACTGAAAGTCATGATGAAGAACAGTGTTTGAAATACTTATGAATGAAAGCATTGTGAGAGCTAAAACTAGAGGTTCTCCTAGATGGAGGGAGAAGACTATGATGATTACTTGTTCCAGTACACCAGACATATCTCTACATGAGTCATTATATCATCCGCAACATACATGAGTTGGAGTTCTACATCAGATGAATGCAAAGAATGTTCTCCAGAGAAATTGAATAAAGAGCATATGAAGAGCAACCTCAAGACACTGAGGCATACTAGAAAGAGACCCTTGCATGCAGAAAGAAGAAGACAACTTGGTGGAGAACCTCCAGTGCACAACAGAAGCGTGGTGAAGATTTTCTCTAACGAAGATATGGTGTCAATATGATTACTTAGTAGATCAGATCTCATTATCATACAAGAAGTGCCACATGGATATGTTCCAGTTTTTCCAACAATGATATACTCTATTGATCAGAGCTACATGAAGCCTTCAGAGAAAACCAATGTTCCAGACCAAAGTACATTTGAAATTCAAGCATTACATTATCTGTAATGAAGTCCAGAAAGGAGAAAGTGGTTCTCCAATACATATATCCATAGATGAGCAGATAAGAAGACATTTTGGTAAAAAATGAAAGAGATTGCGTACTCAAGCTGGAGCTCGTGGAGACGACTTCCTTATTGAAAAAGGTAGAGATGAATCCTAGGTTGGGAGGGAGCACTAAAAAATTATTGAAGACATTCATTAAAAAATAGTCCATCTTAGACAGATTCTTTCATGTTCGGAAAGTGGATTGAGATTTTTGACGGACAATGATTTCCCATTGTGGTTAACATGGGAAATGGTCTAGATTGTTGATGTATCATAGACAACAACTTCCCATTGTGGTTAACATGGGGAGTGGTCTAGGACAGTATCTCTTCTTGAGGGTTACTCAAGAAGACTGGCCCGCCTCACCGGACAACAATTTCTCATTGTGGTTAACATGAGGAATGGTCCATTTTGTAGGTTGATGCAGGACAATCTTTTCCTCTTGTGGTTAACAGAGGAAATGGTCTGGACAATCATTCCTTAGGGTTTATACATTCTCTCTAGGGTGCACTTTGATTAGTGTAGGAAGAATGGCCCAGGGTGGAGAATGGTCCAGGCTCAACAATCAGGGACATGCATAACTTAGGGTTTATACATTCTCTCCAGGGTGCACTTTGATTAGAGTAGGAAGAATGGCCCATAGTGGGGAATGGTCCAGGTTTATAAAACAAGATAATTATTCTTCCTTGCTTGAGAAGAATAGTCCAAATATCTCATTGTTCTACTCTGAGGGCAGATATTATTTCAGATCTCACAAATGTGAGTGAAATATTGGACCAGATGATTTAGTTTATATCATAACATTGTTTCTGTGCAGGTTGATATCAGATGATTGTTATGAATACTATATGACAGTAGATGTATACTACTGTGGTGGATGTGTTCCACTGTTCGTGACTATACGTTGCTGATCAAGTACTTGTGTGTTACTTGGTGTGGTAGTGTACCATTGGATTGTAGTTATGTACTACTATGGATAGACATAGTTGTGTTCTATTTTGTTGCAATTGCCTTGAAGACTATCATCAGTATTGGATGGATAATTAAAGGACAGAGATTTCCCAGACAGAAAATGGTTCAGAACATTTACTCTTCTAGATTAGAAGAATGCCTCTTGTATCACTTTGTGGAGTGAGCATCATGTCTGATTACTCAGATAGAGTATGGTTTCGAGAGATGCTACAGCTGATGACACGAATGATGATGATGGTGCTCATGATCTAGTCATGATCTAGTCTGTAGAACTATGTTGATGCTACCGGGTGAATGGTATGTTTTTGTGCTCAAGAACATTACCTGTAATACCTCCCTAGATAGGAGGGATTGTTGATATTATGGTAGCTACAGGAGGTATTTACCTCCACGTGTAAACCTGACGAGGATAGAATACTCCGGGAAGCAAGAAGAAACCCTAATGAGTTGGCTAATATTCCTAGAAGACTTGTCGGCTCAAGAAGATAATTTATATTAGGTTATTAGCCTCCAAGAGAAGAAGTCGGCCAGAAATAATAATATATACTGAACAGACAGATACCCAGAATGAGAATTCAGCCCAGGTAATTAGCCAGAATTAGTATAAATACAGGAGGCCAGTTCTCATTCTGGCAGGCAGTCTCAGAATTGCAGAACAAGAACTTGTGCGCACTACAGTGCCCATTCTTGTGTGCAAGTTTGAGGAGAGCTCCCATTGCAGCTGCTGCAACTAGCAGATCACATTTGTCTTGGACTATATCTTGTCTAGAGTTTGGAACATTTGATCAGTTCTTGTTGGGGCACTATCCTTGGGGAAAGGTGCACTACCCTTTGTTTGGCTATCTAGCCTAGGGTTTGCTTCCGGAGTGATTCTTTGTCAAGGTTAAGGTGCTCAGAGGGTGGATTTGGCCTATGGTTGGGTGACAATAGAGATATTGTCAATGGTAAAACGAGCACATCCATTATATTCTAACAGGATCATCATCAATGGAATGAAGAAAGTGTTGATTAAGGTTGGTTGTCATTGATGTCAACCCTTAAAGAAAGACCCGTAGCACAAAGGTTTGGGTAATGGACCCAATAGTGTTTGATGTAGATATGACTCATTATTTTGTTGTCATGGTTGATAAGAATTAAATATGGATGAACTCCAAAGTGGCCCCCTTATGGTGAAAGCGCTCAAGGGAAGACGCTTTGTGGAGTAAGAGAACCCATGCTTAATTGCGGAATAATGAGATGAAGGAAAGTGAATTTGTCAGGGAAAATATCCTAGATGGATAGATCTTGTCATGTCATTTTCGGTGGTATGTGGAACGTCACATAATTCCTCACGGTTAGAGAGTTATGGCCATGAGAAGTTGGAGACCCCAG
>JASDQU010101119.1:27371-98984 GCA_032191745.1 Picea mariana
GAGATGATTGTGTGTAGAAGGAATCTTTGCGCTTTGTTGCAATCTTGTCAACCTGCTTTTGTTGGATAGAAGGTACTTGGACTGAGGCTGTAGTGGTTGCGGTGTTCTTTTGTTCGCCTTTTGAATAGACTGTGAAGAAGATGAATTTTGTAGTATGAGATACTACCTTACACAACTGTTTAGGTGGGACAATAGTCGAAACTACCTCCGGTATCCTATAGAGATGACCCCCCAGAGTAACAATGACATTACGAGGTCGAGACTCATAAATAACATGGTGCTTCCACATATATGGCTGGCTCAAAATAACATCACAGACATCCAATGGGGAAACATCACATAATACCTCATCCTTGAAGGGTTGGATACCATATGACAGGCGACACKACTGGCTGACACAAAGATATCATCCTTGGCAAAGCCACCTGATGTTGTATGGTTGTGGGTGTGGTGTAGTCGACAATCCCAACTATTTGATGACCTCTGTTGAGATGATGTTTTTCTGGCTTCCGCTATCAACAATAACATGCAKTGGGGTCCCCTTCCCCTACATATGTGAATGAAAAAGGCACTCCCCCTCTTCATGATTTGTTGGTTCTTCTAGTTGAATAATTGCGGTCACAACAATAGAAGTGGGGTCTGCGTCGATGATATGTCTTCTACCTGTATTTTATGAATCAGATTCTAAATCATGGTTCGACTCCCTGTCTTTTATCTCGACCACCAATGAATGTTTTGAGTGACATTCGTCGGTGTTGTTCCAGGGTCTTTTGTGGGAATTGCACCATTTTCCAGTGTCCTTCTTTGTCTTTCCATTACCCTTCTTTTCATGTGGCTTGGACTGGTTTTCTAAATGATGGATTTTAGGGCCATATTTACCATACTTTGGTTGCCATGAATTTGCAAACCCAAACTCCCGCTTGTTCTGGTGCTTAAATTTGTGCTCGATTTTAACAACATATCGATAAGAAACACCCAGTGATGAGATGTACAGAAAATCCATTTCAGTTTGGAAGTATCTGTGTAGAGCCCCACAATATTTCAAAACTAGATGTTTGTAAATGTGTTGAACCTACACAAAATATATCTAGCTAAAAAATAATAAACACATTTGCAGAGAGAATTGGAGAAAGAAGAAGAAGGAGAGAAAAAATGAAAGAATTATCATTAACCGTTATGAATAATGAATATTTTACACATGATATACTCTGTATATCTCAATGAGTGTGCATTGGAGGTGAACCAATGCACCATAGTGGTGGTCTAGAGTGATCTAGACACACACCAACAGTTACGGGAGTGAACTGCCACCTAGTCTAGTCTCTCAGGCTATTACGGGAGAGAACTGCCACCTAGTTGAGTTAACTAGTCAACTAGTCTTTAGTTAACTGACTGAACATAGAGTAGTGAGGAGTTAACTCAGGGAATCCATGTTAATGTGCCAGTTTGGTGATGATACCAAGGAAATTTCAAATTAGCATGGAGATGATCCCAATGTTGCATGGTGATAAAACCAATGCATCATCTAAACTCAACTCAACTAGTCAAACTGAAGTGTCAACTGAAAGAGAATATTTTTCAGGTGGAATATTCACCCCTAAAATATAAGAGACTGGATAATGACTAATTATGACTAATAAACGAGGAAAAACCTTAGAAAAAAGAAATCCTAGGTGTGTGTGAAGTAACTCCAACACCCCCTCGAACATCACTATGGTGAAAATAAAGAATGGGTCCCATCAATGAGGCCATGTTACGTACCCAAATACAAAAGATACACTGAAATAAAGTGAGGAAAGAAGGAAAACCTCATGGGAAGACCCCCTCCTCAAGGTACAATGTCTGTAAAAAGAAGAACTACAATTTCTAGGCAACTGCATCCTTCACTCCAAGATGAATTCGTAGAGAATGGAACTTATTCTCAGTGAAGGTCTTGGTAAAGATGTATGTCGTCTGTTCTGCTGAAGGACAGAATTGTAAGTCGATGATGCCCTCGTGTACTAAGTCCTGGATGTAGTGCATGTGGATATCGATGTGCTTCATCCGCTGCCTCTGAACTAGATCTCTGCAGAACTTCAGAGTGCTCTGGTTGTCACACTAGATGATGATCGATTGATGGAACAGAATGCCCAACTTAGTGAGAAAATTTTGTAGCCACATAGCCTGAATGGTTGTGTTAACTACCCCTTTATACTCAACCTCGACTAAAGATAGAGAAATGGCAGCTTGCTTCTTGCTCGACCAACAGATATCCCCGGAACCAAGACTGAGTGAGTAAGAATATGTGGACTTGTGATTAGAGCTATCGCTAGCCCAGTCAGAATCAATAAACCCAATGAGATATAATGTAGAGTATACTTCATAATGAATCCCAAAGGTGATGGTGCTCTATACATATCAAAGGATACGCTTTGTAGCTTTCCAATGTAGCTCATGCAGATCCTGCATGAACCTGGAAACTACACCAACTGCATATGGGAGGTTTGGTTTGGAGTGTGTGAGATACAACAAGCTCCCTACTAGCTATCTGTACAATGTGCAGTCAACCAATGGAGTCTCCCCGCAATCCTCAAGTTTTACTCCTAATAGGAAAGGATTCAGAGCAGACTTGCAATCTGTCATGTGAAATCTCTCAAGGAGATCTCATGCATAGTTGGCCCGAGACAATTTGATGCCCGATGCATCCTGACTGATCTCGAGTCCAAGGAAGAAGTGTAGCGGATCCATGTACGTCATCAAAAACCTACCATGTATAATCCTCTTGAGTGCAACAATTGCTGAAGTGGAGCACCCGATGATCAACAAACCATCGACATACATAACTAAAAGTAAAAGTGAATCAACCGTCCTAAGAATGTAGACATTTGGGTCTTATTTACAACGTAAAAATTTCTGTGACAACAGGTAGGAATCCATCTTGGCATAACATGCCCTCGGAGCCTGCTTGAGGCCATAAAGTGACTTCTTCAGTCGACAGACCAAAGATGAGTCTTGCATAAATCCCTAGGGTTGCTCCATATAGATCTCCTCAGATATATCATCATGAAGAGATGCATTCTTCACGTCCATCTGATGAACTTCCCATTCCTTGGCTGCTGCAATGGAGAGTGCCAATCATATGGAATCCATATTTGCTACCAGAGCAAAGGTCTCATCATAGTCAATAACATGAACTACTGAAAGCCTTTGGAAACAAGCTTGGCTTTAGATCTGCTGATCTTTCCATCCACTGCACTCTTGGTCCTGTAGACCGATCTGCATCTGCCAAGTTTCCTCCCAGAAGGAAGGGGAACCAGATCCCAAGTCTGGCTCTGGAGGAGGGAGTTGTACTCCTCCTGCATAGCAGATTTCGAAAAGGGATTTCCAGTAGCCTCACCATAAGACTGTGGATCTGAAGACTGAACCAAGAAAATATGCCTGGAAGGAAATGGTTCAGTGGAAGTGAGTGCAATAGGAGGCTCCTTGAAATCAGATTGAGTCATCCTAGTGTCGTCTGAATCACCAAGGAGATCCCGTGCATCCTGAAGAGTAGTATGTTCCCACTTGGGCCTCTGCTCTGGCTCTGCAGCTGCATTTGGATGCTCTGACTCTGTATCAATGTACTGGCTCTGAATCTGAATCATTTGATTCCTTTGAATCATAATTCTCATCTGAAGAAGATTCAACATGTTCATTCTCATCAACTTAGACAGGTGGAAGAATGAATGTTTCTGCATGCGGCTGTTGAGGTGCATGCAAGACACTTTCCTCGAATTGGACAATACGCTCAATGATGAGCCGCTCCAAGGAAATATCAATAAGCCTATATCCCTTCACACCATTGGGGTATCCAAMAAAAATGCGCTCRGTGCTCTGTGGATCAAGTTCCTTCCTCTTTTCAGAGGGAATCCGAGCCCATGCACGTGAACCGAAAATGTGAAAGTGGGTCACTTCTGATTTGAGGCCGCTCCAAGCCTCATAGGGTGTATTATCCTTGAAAGATCTATGGGGAGATCTTTTTTGGATGTATGTTGCACAATTAAGTGCTTTGGCCCATAGTCTCTGTGGTAGTGACTTTGCATGCAACATGCAAGATGCCATAKCCTTTAGAGATCTGTTTTTCCACTCGGCAACTTCATTTTGTTGTGGAGTATAGGGAACTGTGTGCTGCAACTGGATCMCTGCCTCATGGAAAATATTGTGGATCTCATGATTCACATCCTCTCCCCCTTTATCAGTTTAGAGAACTTTGATCTTCTTTCTGGACTGTGTCTCAACCAAGGCTAATCATTGAGGTGTTGAAAGACCTCAGATTTTTGCATGAGAAAGTAGATCCATGTAAAACGTGAGAAACCATCAACAAAAATGAGAACAAACCTCGCTTTGTTGATGGATGGATGCGGAAAAGGACCCACAAGGTTACTTTGGATAATATCTAAAGGTGTGGAAGTGATGTAGGAGCATCGTCAGCAAGTACATGTGGCAGGACAACTCAGCACCCGAGGACCAATCTGGAGTCTCAAATAATAGCCAGCATTGCAAATCTTTTGAGAATGATAGAAAACAATAAAAGAAAAGATCGCACATGCAGATAGAATGAGCATGCATGACCTAGGAATTCAACCCTAGTCTCGATGTAACCACAATTAGATAGCAGTTAGTTTGCTTCTTTTGTATAAAGAGAGGTTTTGTTCGCCCTAAAGAAGGGTGACGATAGTTGCAAGAAAGTAGGCATCTCAGTGCAGTGATTGTTGTTTGAATTTTACTGTAACCATTTTCTTGATTTTGAATGAAGATAACAGAGGAAAATTGATCCAATGTGTGAGGCTGTTGTTGTTTGTAATTTCCCTGTTATTGTGTTTGTTCAAGAATACATGAATCTTGTTACAAGTGTGTATATCTTTGAAATTCCTACATACAATTTAAATCGCTTTTCCTCATGAGCAAATGTAAGGTGTGCACATATTCTGAAAGGAGTGTGTTGACTGAGTCTATCTCGAGTCATAAGATCGGGAGGAACAACATAAGGTTTCTTTGCAGGAAGTGTAAAGCCACTGCCGCAAGGTGTGCACAGTCGTTGCAAGAACTCAAATATTGTGTAAAGATCTTTTGCAAAGAGTGCACAGGTCTAGAATTTGACGAAGAGTCGAAGAAACTCCGTAAAGAAGTCGAAGGACAAGAGCAGAGGAATGCCAGGAAGGGAAGAAATAATTCTTTTCAAGAATATTTGGATCTGAGTTTGATGAATTTCCCAGAAAAGCAAGAAGTGCTTGGGAGATCGAAATCTTTGAGGAGATCAAGCTCATGAGGGACAACACTTTCCAAGAAGTGCAAATGAGACCCAGGAAACGAACTCGGAGGAAGGATAAAGGTCGAAACCTTTACATTTTTTGAAAATATTCTAAGCCAGCAAAAAGTGTAAGCTCAGGGGAAAAGATATGGACCATCAGATCAGGATCGAGACAATGAGGACTGAGCGCAAAGGAAAATATCTCAACCATTCGATCTGAGCACTAGAGAAAATATCTCAGTCGTTTGATCAGAGTGTAAAGAAAGGATATCAATTGTCTGATCTATGTGCCTAAGGATCATAGTCGGCCGATCAAGGTAAAGTGAACTAACATTAAATCTTTGAAAGTGTATAGGATAATCGGACTTATGAAGTTCCAAAATCATCGGAACCGTCCATTGTCAAGGGGGAAACGTGGCGAGAGATCAACATTTCGCTGACTCGTGACTCAGAGAAGTCAGAAGGCAGAGTTATAAGAACTCGTGAATCGTGAAATCGTGATTTGATCACAGCCATTGATGAAATGATCCCATCATTTCATCAAATATTTTATGCGGGGCACGCTCTACAAGGTCGCTCTCTAGAATAAGCCAGAATTTAGCAAGGTATGCCATTTTTGCTAAGGTTCCAAGTAGTGCCACTTGGAGGAATTGCATAAAACACACTGAAGAACACTGTGTATCAGTTTTAGATCTTTATACATTACAGGTTCAAAGTTATGATTACTTCAAGTTAGGGTTGTTGACTAATCCAAAACTAGGCATGTGAGACTAAAGAAAAGTTCGATGAAAATGCTAGTCTCTTGTTTTTAAAGTTAAGGAAGGTTTGTAGGAATGTGATCATATACACCAAGTCTATTACAGAGCTACAAATCAGATTTGGATGATGAAATTGATGAGGGATTTTGGCTGAAGTACATGTTGAGTACATGGTTGAGACAAGTAGTTGATGAGTTGGCGCACATACATGAGGTGTATAGTTGATGATGTTGGTACATATTGATGAGTAGTTGACACATGATTGGTACGTACTTGGCACATGGTTGGATGCACTTGTTTATGGTACAGGTTTATTACAGGTTGGTGCATGGTTGATGCACTTATTTATGATACAAGTTGATGCATGGTTGATGCATGGTTCAGATTTATTGGTACAGGTTTACAACGGTATATCTCACAGTGATAGTGTGACAGTGGTTCCATCATTCTACTTCTACTTCAGGGTGGCAGGATGGGGCAAGGATAGGTGGTTGTATCCACCTTCTGGTTGTATCCGAAGAACATTGGGGGTTGTAGCCTCCTTCTGGTTGTAGCCAGAGATTTGGGGAGTTGGAGCTTCCCTCAGGTTGTAGACTGAGAAACTAAGGGGTGTAAATTTTGCATATGATATTCGTTTGGGGTGCTCCATACACCATTAGAAAGGTCTAACCGAGAAGAACAATTTTTGACTAGCCCATCCTTGTGCATTTGACAATTTCTTGGGCTCTAAATCCCCAAAAAATGTCGTTTAGGGCCTCAAAAGTTTGGAACTCGAAAAACTATCGAAAAAATGCCAAAGTAGAAAACTATGTTCTAAGCCAGTGGAATAGGTGAGTGGTCACTGATATCCATCTGGATCAATCCTACCTCCTGAGGAATAAATGGTCTCCATTACGTTGAGTTTCCGAGGGAGAGGGGGAAGCGTTTGTTGAACTTGAATCTTGGTGAGATTCTCGCCTTGCAGGAGAAGTTGCATTGCTTAGTTTGTTGAAGGATGTCACAAACCTATTTCTAGCAGGGTTGATTCTGTTCAACCAATCGAGATACACGAGATGATTGTGTGTAGAAGGAATCTTTGCGCTTTGTTGCAATCTTGTCAACCTGCTTTTTTTGGATAGAAGGTACATGGACTGAGGCTGTAGTGGTTGCGGTGTTCTTTTGTTCGCCTTTTGAATAGACTGTGAAGAAGATGAATTTTGTAGTATGAGATACTACCTTACAAAATTGTTTAGGTGGGACAATAGTAGAAACTACCTCCGGTATCCTATAGAGATGACCCCCCAGAGTAACAATGACATTACAAGGTCGAGACTCATAAATAACATGGCACTTCCACATATATGGCTGGCTCAAAATAACATCACAGACATCCAATGGGGAAACATCACTTAATACCTCATCCTTGAAGGGTTGGATGCCATATGACAGGCGACACTACTGGTTGACATGAAGATATCATCCTTGGCAAAGCCACCTGATGTTGTATGGTTGTGGGTGTGGTGTAGTCGACAATCCCAACTGTTTGATGACCTCTATTGAGATGATGTTCTTTTGGCTTCCGCTATCAACAATAACATGCAGTGGGGTCCCCTTCCCCTACATATGTGAATGAAAAATGCACTCCCCCTCTTCATGATCTGTTGGTTCTTCTAGTTGAATAATCGCGGTCACAAAAATAGAAGTGGGGTCTACGTCGATGATATGTCTTCTACCTGTATTTTATGAATCAGATTCTAAATCATGGTTCGACTCCTTGTATTTTATCTCGACCACCAATGAATGTTTTGAGTGACATTCATCGGTGTTGTTCCAGGGTCTTTTGTGGAAATTGCACCATTTTCTAGTGTCCTTCTTTGTCTTTCCATTACCCTTCTTTTCATGTGGCCTGGAATGGTTTTCTAAATGATGGATTTTAGGGCCATATTTACCATACTTTGGTTGTCATGAATTTGCAAACCCAAACTCCCGCTTGTTCTGGTGCTTAAATTTGTGTTCGATTTTAACAACATATTGATAAGAAACACCCAGTGATGAGATGTACAGAAAATCCATTTCAGTTTGGAAGTATCTGTGTAGAGCCCCACAATATTTCAAAACCATATGTTTGTAAATGTGTTGAACCTACACAAAATATATCTAGCTAAACAATAATAAACACATTTGCAGAGAGAATTGGAGAAAGAAGAAGGAGAGAAAGAATGAAAGAATTCTCATTAACCGTTACGAATAATGAATATTTTACACATGATATACTCTGTATATCTCAATGAGTGTGCACTGGAGGTGAACCAATGCACCATAGTGGTGGTCTAGAGTGATCTAGACACACACCAACAGTTAAGGGAGTGAACTGCCACCTAGTCTAGTCTCTCAGGCTATTACGGGAGAGAACTGCCACCTAGTTGAGTTAATTAGTCAACTAGTCTTTAGTTAACTGACTGAACAGAGAGTATTGAGGAGTTAACTCAGGGAATCCATGTTAATGTGCCAGTTTGGTGATGATACCAAGGAAATTTCAAATTAGCATGGAGATGATCCCAATGTTGCATGGTGATAAAACCAATGCATCATCTAAACTCAACTCAACTAGTCAAACTGAAGTGTCAACTGAAAGAGAATATTCTCCATGTGGAATATTCACCCCTAAAATATAAGAGACTGGATAATGACTAATTATGACTAATAAATGAGAAAAAACCTTAGAAAAAGGAAATCCTAGGTGTGTGTGAAGTAACTCCAACACCCCCCCGAACATCACTATGGTGAAAATAAAGAATGGGTCCCGTCAATGAGGCCATGTTAGGTACCCAAATACAAAAGATACACCGAAATAAAGTGAGGAAAGAGGGAAAACCTCATGGGAAGACCCCCTCCTCAAGGTATAATGTCTGTAAAAAGAAGAACTATAGTTTCTAGGCAACTGCGTCCTTCACTCCAAGATGACTTTGTAGAGAATGGAACTTATTCTCAATGAAGGTCTTGGTGAAGATGTATGTCGTATGTTCTGCTGAAGGACAGAATTGTAATTCGATGATGCCCTCGTGTACTAAGTCCTGGATGTAGTGCATGTGGATATCGATGTGCTTCATCCGCTGCCTCTGAATTAGATCTCTGTAGAACTTCAGAGTGCTCTGGTTGTCACACCAGATGACAATCCATCGATGAAACAGAATGCCCAACTTAGTGAGAAAATTTTGTAGCCACATAGCCTGAATGGTTGTGTTAACTACCCCTTTATACTCAACCTCGACTAAAGATCGAGAAATGGCAGCTTGCTTCTTGCTCAACCAACAGATAGGCCCAGAACCAAGACCGAGTGAGTAAGAAGATGTGGACTTGTGATTAGTGCTATCACTAGCCCAGTTAGAATCAATAAACACAATGAGATATAATGTAGATTATACTGCATAATGAATCCAAAAGGTGATGGTGCCCTATACATATCAAAGGATACACTTTGTAGCTTTCCAATGTAGCTCATGCGGATCCTGCATGAACCTGGAAACTGCACCATTTGCATAAGGGAGGTCTGGTTTGGAGTGTGTGAGATACAACAAGCTCCCTACTAGCTGTCTGTACAATGTGCAGTCAACCAATGGAGTCTCCCCGCAATCCTCAAGTTTGACTCCTAATAGGAAAGGATTCAAAGCAGACTTGCAATCTGTCATGTGAAATCTCTCAAGGAGATCTCATGCATAATTGGCCTGAGACAATTTGATGCCCGATGCATCCTAACTGATCTCGAGTCCAAGGAAGAAGTGTAGCGGATCCATGTCTGTCATCAAAAACCTACCATGTATAATCCTCTTGAGTGCAACAATGGCTGAAGTCGAGCACCCGATGATCAACAAACTATCGACATACATAACTAAAAGTAAAAGTGAATCAACCGTCCTAAGAATGTAGACATTTGGGTCTTATTTACAATGTAAAACGTTCTGTGACAGCAGGTAGGAATCCATATTGGCATAGCATGCCCTCGGAGCTTGCTTGAGGCCATAAAGTGACTTCTTCAGTCGATAGACCAAAGATGAGTCTTGCATAAATCCCTAGCATTGCTCCATATAGATCTCCTCAGAGATATCACCGTGAAGAGATGCATTCTTCACGTCCATATGATGAACTTCCCATTCCTTGGCTGCCGCAATGGAGAGTGCCAATCATATGGATTCCATCTTTGCTACTAGAGTGAAGGTCTCATCATAGTCAATAACATGAACTAGTAAAACCCTTTGGAAACAAGCTTGGCTTTATATCTGCTGATCTTTCCATCCACTGCACTCTTGGTCTTGTAGACCCAACTGCATATGAAAAGTTTCCTCCCAGAAGGAAGGGGAACCAGATCCCAAGTCTGGCTCTGGAGGAGGGAGTTGTACTCCTCCTGCATAGCGGATTTCGAAAAGGGATTTTTAGTAGCCTCGCCATAAGACTGTGGATCTGAAGACTGAACCAAGAAAATATGCCTGGAAGGAAATGGTTCAGTGGAAGTGAGTGCAATAGGAGGCTCCTTGAAATCAGATTGAGTCATCCTAGTGTCATCTGGATCACCAAGGAGATCCCCTGCATCCTAAAGAGTAGTATGTTCCCACTTGGGCCTCTGCTCTGGCTCTGCAACTGCATTTGGATGCTCTAACTCTGTATCTAAATGTACTGACTCTGAATCTGTATCATTTGAGTCCTCTGAATCATAACTCTCATCTGAAGAAGATTCAACATGTTCATTCTCATCATCTTAGATAGGTGGAAGAATGAATGTTTCTGCATGCGGCTGTTGAGGTGCATGCAAGACACTTTCCTTGAATTGGACAATACGCTCAATGATGAGCCGCTCCAAGGAAATATCAATAAGCCTATATCCCTTCACACCATTGGGGTATCCAACAAAAATGCGCTCGGTGCTCTGTGGATCAAGTTCCTTCCTCTTTTCAGAGGGAATCCGAGCCCATGCACGTGAACCGAAAATGTGAAAGTGGGTCACTTCCGATTTGAGGCCGCTCCAAGCCTCATAGGGGGTATTATCCTTGAAAGATCTATGGGGAGATATTTTTTGGATGTATGTTTCACAATTAAGTGCTTCGGCCCATAGTCTCTGTGGTAGTGACTTTGCATGCAACATGCAAGATGCCATATCCTTTAGAGATCTGTTTTTCCGCTCGGCAGCTTCATTTTGCTGTGGAGTATAGGGAACTGTGTGCTACAACTGGATCCTCATGAGCCAATGTAAGGTGTGCACATATTCCGAAAGGAGTGTGTTGAATGAGTCTATCTCGAGTCATAAGATCGGGAGGAACAAGATAAGGTTTCTTTGCAGGAAGTGTAAAGCAACTGCCGCAAGGTGTGCACAGTCGTCGCAAGAACTCAAATCTTGTGTAAAGATCTTTTGCAAAGAGTGCACCGGTCTAGAATTTGATGAAGAGTTGAAGCAACTCCGTAAAGAAGTCGAAGGACAAGAATAGAGGAATGCCAGGAAGGGGAGAAATAATTCTTTTCAAGAATATTTGGATCTGAGTTTGATGAATTTCCCAGAAAAGCAAGAAGTGCTTGGGAGATCGAAATCTTTGAAGAGATCAAACTCATGAGGGACAACACTTTCCAAGAAGTGCAAACGAGACCTAAGAAACGAACTCGGAGGAAGGATAAAGGTCGAAACCTTTACATTTTTTGAAAATATTCTAAGCCAGAAAAAAGTGTAAGCTCAGGGGAAAAGATCTAGACCATCAAATCAGCATCGGGACAATGAGGACTGAGCGCAAAGGAAAATATCTCAACCATTCAATCTAAGCACTAGAAAAAATATCTCAGTCGTTTGATCAGAGTGTAAAGAAAGAATATCAACTGTCCGATCTATGCGCCTAAGGATCATAGCCGGACGATCAAGGTAAAGTGAACTAACATTAAATCTTTGAAAGTGTACAGGAGAATCGGACTTACGAAGTTCCAAAATCATTGGAACCGTCCATTGTCAAGGGGGACACGTGGTGAGAGATCAACATTTCGCTGACTCGTGACACAGAGAAGTCAGAAGGAAGAGTTATAAGAACTCGTGAATCGTGAAATCGTGATTTGATCGCAGCCATTGATTGAAGGATAAATTTGGACCGTTGATTGTCCAGGGAGATATCGAGAGTTGGGATATCGAGAGAAGGGAGGTGAGCGGTCTTCCAACTTCGTGAAACGTAAAGTCTTGATTCGAGAAGAGTTGATCTAAGACATTAGATCATGGGGAGTTGTGAGTCATTGATCTAGCGCACATGAATTTTAGGATATCAAGGATCAGAGGAGAGAAGTGATAAACCTTCCAACTTCACGAAACGTGAAGTCCCGATACACGAAAAGGAGATCTAGATCGTTGGATCGCGGGGATTGTTGACTATTGATATGACAAGCGGAACTCAGAATTTCGGGGTTCGGAAGGACAAGCAAGTGAACTTCATGAGATGCAAAGTCGTGAAACATGAAATCACGAAGCACCTTTCGTTTAGATGACTGGTCATAGCCTTGGTCACGTAGACGAAGGGGTTCAACCAGGAGAGTTAGTGCCTGAATACATTGAAGCTTTAAAATCATTAAGGAGAAGCTTGCGGGTTCCATAAAACCTGTGTCTTAAGAAGAAGGGGGGGCCTATTCAGTTGATTGAAGGTCCTTGAGGGACTAAATTGTCAATCAGACTCAGTTTCTTGATCGATCCTAGACTGGGAGGTGACACATCCCTTAGGAATGAAAGGGGGTTTTTCACCAAGTGGTATTAGAGCTGATTTTCATCTGTAGATTTCAGGAAAAGGAGAAAAATAACTCTAAGTTTTACTCTGTGTGTGAGAGATAGTCAACACAATGCCACCGAGGAGACGAGGGGAGCCACCTTTATCCAATCGTGTTGTAGAAAGACATATGTGAGAACTTCGTGCAAGGTTGGAAGCGATGGAGGCAATGTAGAGAAGAGCACCGATGCTGGAGACGTCAGCGATGTAGAGAGAGAATATGTAGAAGACAAAGAAGTTGCAGGGGAACATGTTGTCGAAGAATGCTTTCTAAGAGCAGTTGTTAGATTGGGAGCTAGAGCCAAGATAAAGGTCCCAATGCATGAAGGCAATTTGGATGCTGAAGAGTTGTTGGATTGGATAAGGTCCATGGACAAATATTTCGATTATGAAGATGTCTTTGGGGAGAAAAGGGTGAGACATGTTGCCACTAGGCTTAAAGGACATGCAACACTGTGGTGGGATGAACTGCAGGCTGAGAGGAGAAGTAGAGGAAAACAGAAGATAAAGAATTGGGACAGAATGGTAGCCAAGCTAAAGGCTAAATTCATGCCCAAAGATTATCATATCAATCTATTCAGGAAGCTACAGAACTTGAGAAAGAAAGGTATGACAGTTAAAGAATACACAAAGGAGTTATACAAGTTGAACATCAGAGCTGGACAAAGAGAGAGGGATGAAGAAAACGTTTCTAGGTATATAAATGGACCAAGGTATGTAATCTAGGATGAGCTCAGCATGATGTCAGTAAGGATAGTGGAGGATGCTTATCACTTTCCACTGAAGGCAGAAGAGAAGTTGGCCAGAAAACAAAGCCAATGAGGTAGAGGTAAAATCTCATCCTTGAACAAAGGCAAGGGAGTTTCCCATGACAAAGCGTATAATTCCAAGGACGAGGATGAAACTCCACACAGTCACTCGGAAAGAGGAGGAAGTTCCTGAGGAAGACAAGGCGGTGGAAGAAAATCTTCTAGAGGAATAGGTAGAGGAGGAATAAGGTGTTATGCCTGTGGAAATATAGGGCACATGTCTTGGGAATGCCTCGAGAAAAAGAAAGAAGGAGGAGAAGCTCACATTTCGGAAGCAGAAAGAGGGAATGTTGAAGAAGAAGGAGTAGAGGATGGAACATCCTTGATGATGAGAAAGGTTCTCTTAAAACTAGAGGCGGAAGTTAAAAGGCCAATATAGAGGAACAATCTATTCAGGAAAACTTGCAAGAATAAAGATAGAGTATGCAAGGTGATCATTGATAGTGGGAACACTGATAACTTAGTATCCACGGAGATGGTGGAGAAATTGGAGTTGGAGACAACTACAGACCCAGAGCCATATAAAGTCTCATGGTTGCAGAAAGGACACCAGGTAATGGTTACTAAACAATGCTTGGTTTAATTTAATATTGGAGGATATAGAGATGAAATTATGCTTGATGTAATTCCCATGGATGTATGCCATATTTTGTTGGGAAAACCATGGCATTTTGACAGAAATGTCATTCATGATGGGAGGAAGAATACATACACCTTGGAGAAGAATGGTAGGACATGCATGTTGCTACCAATAGAGGAGAAGAAAGTGAAAGGGGAAGCCAACACAACCATACTTCTCATGAGATGGAAGGAACTCCTGAAAGAAGTCAAGAAAGAATAGGAGATGTAGTTTGTTGTGGTGAGGAAACCCAGAGTTATCCTTACTAGTACTTCGATAGATGATTTTCTTGAAGAAGTTCAGGAATTGTTAGATAATTTTGTTGACATAGTGGTGGATGAGCTGACTAACTCGTTGCCACCCATCAGAAGTATCATCCATCATATTGATTTGATACCAGGAGCAAGTCTACCAAACAAAGCAGCGTACAGACTGACACCTCGAGAGAATGAGGAGGTAAAGAACCAAGTCCAGGAATTGTTAGATAAGGGTTTGGTAAGAGAGAGCTTGAGTCCATGCGCAGTAACAACTATGTTGAGTCCAAGGAAATATGGAGGATGGAGAATCTGTACAGATGCGAGAGCCATCAACAATATCACTATCAGGTATAGATTCCCTTTGCCAAGAATAGATGATTTGATGGTCTATTTAAGTGGAAAAAATTTATTTTCTAAGATATATTTGAAAAGTGGATATCACCAGATCAGAATGAGGGAAGGTGATGAGTGGAAACCTTTAAGAAAAATGAAGGTTTGTATGAGTGGCTTGTTATTCCATTTGGCTTAACCAATGCCCCAAGTACTTTTATGAGGTTGATGAATGAAATACTAAAATATTTCATTGGCAAGTTCGTGGTTGTGTATCTAGATGATACACTGATCTTTAGCAAGACTAAGGAGGAGAATTCGAGGCACCTGGCACTAGTGATGAGGAGGCTACAGTAGGAGAAGCTATTGATAAACCTGAAGAAGTCCTCTTTAATGAAGACATAACTCATTTACTTGGGTTTTATGATCTATTCAAATGAACTGAAGATGGATCCGGAGAAGGTGAAAGAAATCAAAGAATGGCCATCACCTAGGAGCATGTTTGAGGCAAGAAGTTTCCATGGATTAGTGAGTTTATATAGGAAGTTCATCAGGGATTTCAGTGGAATTTGTGCACCAATGATGGATATAGTGAAGAAAAGGTAAAAGTATTTTAAATGGATAGAGGAGGCCAATAAGAGCTTCAATATAATGAAGGAGAAAATAACAGAGCAACCAATTCTGGTCTTGCCAAATTTTGAGAAGACATTTCAGGTGATATGTGATGCAAATGGTGTTGCAATTGGAGGAGTTTTGATCCAAGACAATAGACTTGTTGCTTACTTCAGTGAGAAGCTGAATGAGACTAAGAGAAAATACTCCACCTATGACAAGGAGTTTTATGCCATAATCCAAGCCCTAAAGAAATGGAGACATTACCTTGTCCCACAAGAATTTGTCTTGTATAGTGATAACCAAGCTTTACAATTCATAACTAGACATCAAAAATTGAATCAGAGGCATGCGAAGTGGATTGAGTTTATGCATAATTTTACTTTTGTCATAAAACATATTGTTGGGAAAGATAACAAAGTTGTTGATGCATTGAGCAAGAGATGTTTGATTCTGTAGGAATTTCAGGTAAAGACCTTAGGGTTTGAACACCTTGAGGAAATGTATAGTGATGATCCATATTTCAAGGAAGCATATGAAGCATGTGCAAATTCTGTGATGAGAGATAGAGGTCAATGGACAGAGTATATGATTCAAGAGGGATTGTTGTTCAAGGGCAATCAATTGTGCATACCAAAATTCTCAATGAGGGATAACCTTTTGAAGGAAAAACATAGTGGAGGATTGGCTAGACATTTTGGCCATGATAAGACATTTGCACAATTGAGAAGTTCATACTATTGGCCAGGTATGAGAACAAATGTGATAAAATTTGTGAACAGATGTAGAATCTACCAACATGCAAAAGGTAAAAGACAAAACACTGGATTGTATCAACCATTTCCCATACCAGAGAGGCCTTGGGATGCAATAAGCATGGATTTTGTGTTGGGACTGCCAAGAACAAAGAGGATGTGATTCCATATTTTTGGTGGTGGATAGATTTTCAAATATGGCACACTTTATCCCATGCCATAAGACTAGTGATGCAACACATGTTGTGAATCTGTTCTTTAAGGAAGTTGTGAGACTTCACGGCCTACCTAGAAGCATTGTCTCAGACAGAGACACAAAATTCATTGGTAATTTTTGGAGAACACTGTGGAAGAAGTTAGGGACATATTTTTCCTTCAGCTCAGCTTATCACCCTCAAACAAATGGACAGACTGAGGTGGTAAATAGAAGTTTGGGAAACTTATTGAGGAGTCTAGTCACTGAGCACCGTAATTAGTGGGATTAGATTCTATCATAGGCAGACTTTGCATACAACGACTCACCAAACAAGAGAACTGGGAAGAACACATTCCAAATATTGTATGGAATGCAACCTAGGGGAGTATTTGATTTGAGAGACTTGGAACAGAGTGAGATCAGGAGCGTTGGAGCAGAAGATTTTGCTGCAGAAATGTAGAAGCTCCATATCCAGATCAGAGGGCAGTTGCAGAATTCTAACCAAGAGTAAAAACACAGAGTTGATCAACATCATAGAGAAATTCAATTTGAAATAGGAGATTAGGTTCTAGCACATCTCAGGAAGGGAAGGTTCCCTAGGGGGACATATAAGAAACTAAAGATGAAGAAGATAGGGCCATGTAAGATCTTGAGGAAGTTTGATGCAAACACCTATGAGATCGAGATTCCATATGATGTGGGAATATCTCCCATATTCAATGTCTCAGACCTGTATCCTTACAGGAAGGATGAAACAGAGGGATCGATAGATTAAGAGAAGATTCAGTGGGAGAAACAAATTCCTATAGCAGAAAAACCATAGATGGAAAAGATCATTGATCAAAGGATTCGTAAGAAGACCCGAAGGAAGATATATTTTGAGTATCTAGTCAAGTGGAAGGGACATCCAATAGAAGATGCCAGTTGGGAGAGTGAAGCTGATATCTAGAAGCATGGAAAGTTGGTGCGGGAGCTCATGGACATGAGTCCACGAATGTTTTCCCAGAGGAGTATGATGCAGGAGCATCGCCAACAAGTACACGTGGCAGGACAACTCAACGCCTCAGGACCAATCCGAAGTCTCAAATAATAGCCAACATTGCAAATATTTTGAAGCTGATAGAAAACAATAAAAGGAAAGATCACACACGTAGACAGAATGATCACACGTGACCTGGGAATTTAACCCTAGTCTCGATGTAACCACAATTAGGTAGTAGTTAGTTTGTTTCTTTTGTATAAAGAGAGGTTTTATATGCCCTAAAGAAGGGTAACAATAGTTGCGAGCAAGTAGGAATCTCAGAGTAATGATTGTTATTTGAATTTTATGGTAAACATTTTCTTGATTTTGAATGAAGATAAAAGAGGAAAATTGATCCAATGTGTGAAGTTGTTGTTGTTTGTAATTTCCCTTTTATTGTGTTTGTTCAAGAATACACGAATATTGTTACATGTGTGTATATATTTGAAATGAGTGCATAAAATTTTAATCGCTTTTCCTCGTGAGCCGGTGCAAGGTGTGCACATAGTCTACAAGGAGTGAGTTGACTGAGTGTGTCTTGACTCATAAGCTTAGGAGGAACAATGTAAGGTTTATTTGCAGGTAGTGTAAAGCAACTGCCGCAAGGTGTGCGCAGTTGTCACAAGAACTCAAATCGTGTGTAAAGATATTTTGCAAAGAGTGCACAGGTCTAGAATTCGATGAAGAGTCGAAGCGACTCCATAAAGAAGTCAAAGCGACTCCGTAAAGAAGTCAAAGAATAAGAATAGAGGAACGCCGGGAAGGCAGGAAATAATTATTTTAAAGAATCTTTGGATCTGAGTTTGATGCATTTCCCAAAAAAGAAAGAAGTGTTTGGGAGATCTAAATATTTGAAGAGATGAAGCTCAGGAAGGACAACACTTTCCAAGAAGTGTGAACAAGACCCAAGAGACAGACTCACGGGAAGGATAAAGGTAGAAACCTTTACATCTTTCAAAAATCTTCTAAGTTAGCAGAAAGCGTAAGCTTAGGGGAAAAGAACTGGATCGTCCGATCAACATCCAGACAATGAGGAGTGAGCGCAAAGGAAAATATCTCAACCGTTCGATCTGAGTGCCAGATAAAATATCTCAGTCGTTTGATCAGAGTGCAAAGAAAGGATCTCATTCATCTGATATGTGCACCTAAGGATCATAGCCGTTCGATCAAGGTAAAGTGCACTAACATTAAAGCTTTGAAAGTGTACAGGAGAATCAGACTTACGAAGTTACAAAATCATTGGAACTATCCATCGTCAAGGGGGACACATGGAGAGAGATCAACCTTTCACTGACTTGTGACTCAGAGAAGTCAAAAGGCAGAGTTATAAGAACTCGCGAATCATGAAATCATCATTTGATCACAGCTGTTGATTGAAGGAGAAATCTGGACTGTTGATTGTCCAGGGAGATATCAGGAGTTTGGATATCAAGAGAAGAGAGGTGAGTGGTTTTCCAACTTCGTGAAACATGAAGTCCAAATTTGCGAAGAGTTGATCTGATCCGTCAGATCATGGGGATTTGTGAACCGTTGATATGGCACACATGAATTTTGGGATACCGGGGATCGGAGGAGAGAAGTGATCAGCCTTCCAACTTCGTGAAACTCAAAGTCTCGATATGTGAAAAGGAGATATGGACCATTGGATCACGGGGATTGTGGATCATTGATCTGACAAGTGGAATTCACAAGTTCGCTGTTCGGAAGTTCGAGCAAGAGAACTTCATGAGACGCAAAGTCACAAAATGTGAAATCGTGAAGCGCCTTTTGTTTAGGTGACTGTTCATAGCCTTGGTCATGTAGAGGGAGGGGCTTAACTAGGAGATCTAGTGCCTGAATATGCTGAAGCTTTAAAAGTTTTAAGGAGAATCCCGTGGGTTCCATAAAACCTGCGTCTTAAGAAGAAGGGGGACCTATTCAGTTGATTAAAGGTCCTTGAGGGACTGAAGAGTCAATCAGACTCAGTTTCTTGATTGATCCTAGACCGAGAGGTCACACAGCCCTTAGGAGTGAAGGGGGGTCTACACTAGGAATCTTGTTGAGACTTTCCTTTGTTGAATTTCTCTTGAGGGTGTCTTCCGAGAACACATCCCTCACATACTCCCTTGGAGAAATAAATTTCTGGTAGACCATCAACCAATCTGTGCTTGCTAAGCTGTTGCATGTATCTGAAATTAAAATGTCCAAACCTTTCATGCCATATCCTACTACTTTCATCAACATGAGTAAGTAGTAAAGAAGAATCAGGTTCAATGAATCCAAAAAAAGTATATAATCTAGACTGATGATTTACCTCACCGGTAGAAACCTTGGAGTTGGTTTTCATGTCATATATGTCCATGGAATTGGGTGTGAATATGACTTTCTTTCTGGTGTCGGAATTCGTCATCTGATACATGAAGAGAAGGTTGGCAGAAAGTTTGGGAACGTGCAACACATTCTCGAAGTTTCCATTGGTGAGTTCAATCCTTCCTTTTCCGGTGACTTTGAAAAAAGAGTTGTCCCCCATTAGAATAAGAGGAACTTTGCATGCATCCAATGAAGAATATACTTCTTGATGAAACCATATGATGTGATGCTCCTGAATCAACGATCCAAGCATCAGGAGAGGAGTTGATGGCAATCAAGGCATGGCTTTCTTGGAATTCAGATCTTTTGGCTTCTTCTTCTTGGCACCCTTGGGGATGTGATCTCCAAGGTTGTTTTGATGAAGTATTTGAGACATCAAATCTATTTTTTTTTCATGCATGCGGATTCCGAATGGAATCCTTTGTGACAGTACGTGCATTTTTTTCCTTTTCTTCCCTTTTCTCCTTTGGATCTAGAGGCATCGGTGAAAGGTTTTGTGTACCCTTCCTTCTTCAGATGTGCATGAGCTTTCCATTTATCTTTATCTTTAAATTTCTGCTATTTGTGGCTGCCATCATGCACAGTGAGTGCATGCTCCCTTAGGCCTTTGATTGTGCCCATGTTGATGAGCTCGGTTTGCTCTTGTGTCAGGGATTCGATAAAGTCCTCATGAGAAGGAATATTCCAGGTGGCTCTAGAGGTGAATCTGACAGTATGGAATGTGGATACGAAAACATAGAATTTAGGACCAATATTGGAGAGAATGGTGAGAACAATTTGTTTCTCCTCCTTCAATTTATCAACCACGCAAGATTTGTGTTGCGAAAGCAAATCCTTGAATTTTGTAAAGAAATCTTAGATATTTTCGAAGATTTTTGGATCCAATGTGAGCAGCTCCACCTCCAACATGTGTCCCTTCATCTCATCCTATTTTCTAAATATCCCTTCCAAGGTGGTCAAGGCTTCATTGGGAGTCTTACATG
Organism: Picea mariana; assembly: GCA_032191745.1. Lineage (NCBI taxonomy): Eukaryota > Viridiplantae > Streptophyta > Pinopsida > Pinales > Pinaceae > Picea > Picea mariana. Next base: position 48,088 of record JASDQU010101119.1, read on the forward strand.
AAGATATGTGAAAAAGGAGATCGAGAGAAATAAGACTGCAAATTGTTTCGAGTGCCTCATCCATGCGATTTAAGTACTTGGATTTTTCTATGGATGATGTCGGTTCTGTATCTGTATTCAAGGTTAACCTCTACAACCCTCTGGTTCAAAGATGTATGGCTATTTTCTCCTTCCATGCAAAGTAGTTGTAAGGTGTAAGAATGAATTCTTTTTGGAAATCCACCTTTCCGTTGTCTTCCATCTTTTGTACCTGCAAAACTTTTTGGTGTAGTTTTTTCTTAGTAGTCCATCAGCTATGATACCATGTAAATGTGTTGAACCATCACATAATAGATCTAGCTAAAAAATAATACACACATTTGCAGAGAGAATTGGAGAAAGAAGAAGAAGGAGAGAAAGAATGAAAGAACTCTCATTAACCGTTATGAATAATGAATAGTTTACACATGATATACTCTGTATAGCTCAATGAGTGCACATTGGAGGTGAACCAATGTGCCATAGTGGTGGTATAGAGTAATATGGACACACACCAACAATTACGAGAGTGGACTGCCACCTAGTCTAGTCTCTCAAGCAGTTACGGTAGTGAACTGCCACCTAGTTGAGTTAACTAGTCAACTAGTCTTCAATTAACTTAATGAACCTAGAGTAGTGAGGAGTTAACTCAGGGAATCCATGGTAATGAGCCAGTTTGCTGATGATACCAAGGAAAGTTTGAATTAGCATAGTGATGATCCCAATGTTGCATGGTGATAAAACCAATGCAACATCTAAACTCAACTCAACTAGTCAAACTGAAGTGTCAACTGAAAGACAATATTCTCCCCTAAAATATAGGAGTCTGGATAATGAATAATTATGACTAATAAACAAGGAAAAAACTTAGGAAAAATAAATCCTAGGTGTGTGTGAAGTAACTCCAACAATGTCACTCAGATTCTTTGATACCCAACTTGTTGTGCAAGGTATGTAAGGTATTGGTGAACTCCGACACTGCTTGGCCCCTCTCTTGTCATAGTGTGTTCCATCTCATGTACTGGTTATTAGCACATATAATTGTAGGGGTGTCAAAAATGATTTTTTTTTTTTTTTGGAGTCATAGGGTTTTATAGGTCTTAGGTTTTGTGTATTTTTGTTGGCATAACTCAAATTCTTTATTTGAATAAGAAACGTTATGTTTAACCTTGGTTTAGAGTCTTTATTTCATAAGATTAGTCATCATGACAAGGTTAAATGGTCCTTATGAGTCACACTCTTGATCTTAAAATCATCACCATGACATGTCATGCCTCCAAGTTGTACACAAGTTTTCCTTTGTCACCATCCAACCATTTAGATGTGAATTCAAAGTCATATGTATTTGCTGCCAACTCACCGAGAGATTTTGTAGCGTACTCATGAGTACCTCAAGCATTTATTTGTCATCATTGCAGTTAAGAAACATGTCACAAGGGATTTCATTGTTTTCAGGGCCTTAATCTAATCAAATTTTCAGGGATTATGTCACAAATATTCTAATAGTCTCCTTGAAGTGTGCAATTTGAGTTCGAATACGACACTGCAAGCTGGCACTGTAGACCAGCCCAGCGAATTGTTTAAACCTTCATAATTCGAACCTTCAAATCCATTTTCGTGGTTCCCTAACTTCCACTCATCAGTCCAAACTGTTTTCTTGACCTCGTGCATATTTTCCTTTATATAATTCATGTGTCCTACTAAACATTTCAACGTTGCGAACTGGTTACTCTGGTGCTGCGAACTCAGTGTTGCAAACAGGGCACTGTGAACCCTCTGTTCCAGAACTGCTAAAATCCTCATCTTTTGCATCCTTTTGAAGTTCATCCTTAAATGACTGAATTTTACCCCTATCAAACTTGAAATGTATGGTTGATCATCTGTTGAACCAAGCTTAAAATTGCACACATTATTAATGCTGCTAACTGATATTTATGCTGATCAAGGCCCTTCTTTAGCAAATATTTATCTTTCGTCTCCCTTTTATTATAACTCTCAATTGATTTTGCTTATCCATCCTGTTTGAATAATGTCTTGTCTCATACCTCAATGTGTATAGAGTAAGGTGTATAAATCTCTATACAAAGTCAACCTTTTGAAAACAATTTTTTCATCAAAATCCTAATTTCCTATCTTCTTTGTTTTCACAGACCTAGCTGTCACAAACAATTTACAAAAAAGAATTCTTCCAGTAGTAGTTATGGATATTCAAGAATGCAAGAAGAATCTGCAGAATTAAAATATAAAGAGATTGATCTTACAAAATCCAACATCAATTTTTGGTCAAAGTTTCTGTTATATGCCTATACAACATTTTGGTGACGTCTATGAGTTTTAAACCATAATTAGAAAATTTTGGTGTTTTCCTCCAGTCATATATCAAGGTAATAAAGTTTTGCATCATATCAGGACACTTGGTATGAATTTTGAGATGTTACATCATTGGATAAGTGAATCAAGATACTATAGGAAATTTCGCAACGCCTGGACTCACTGGCATTGTGCACTGGTAATTTATGACAATTTGTAAGCATTAACATAGAACAGAGGATTGGTTTGATCATAACTTTTGAATGCCACTCTGGGTTCCCCTGAAATTTGGTGTGGAGGAAAAACATGATGTTTTTGACTTGTTGACAAACACTTATCATGACCCATGTCGTATTTTTTGAGAAAAGATAAAAACATAACCTACAGGAAGGTTCACATCGCATGCTGTCAAAGGCGTTGTGAACTCTAACACTCTGACAAATTCGAGCCATGGGAGGGCTGCCATCTGTCAGAGAAGGTTCAAATGGTATCCTAAGATTTAGTTGGACATGAGGGACATGTGTTCCATCGCCATATCAAGCAGAACAACCTATTTCAAAATGAATTTATCACAATATACAACATCCCCCAAAAAAGGAATTTGTTAGGTTTTTGTTGGAATCTTTTGTAACAAGACTCCTAAATGGATGAGGATCCTATGTAGCTGCTTGGTTTCAACCTCCTTAGGGTAGATATATATCATTCACTATATATGAAAGGGATTTTGATAAGGAAAGGGTTGGATTCATGATCCAAGAGAGGAGAGAGCTAGAGGAGCAATTTAGTTGCTCATTTGTAAGCCTAAGGGCCTCTTTGTAATGACATTTTCTGCCATTAAATATTCATGAGAGCTGTTATCATATTTTCTTCTTTGTTTTCCCATATATTTTTTATCTTCTTGCTTTAAAATATTGTAAGTTTTGAGGATCATAACTACCATTGATTGATGGATTCAGGAACAACAAAGGATCTGTTGTAGCTTGCCCATTAAATATTTGTTTACTGTTTAAGCAATATTTAACCTTTCTGTTGAAAGGATATCTGTACAATGGATGTTATTCTTTTTTTCATATTCACCATGCTTCTATTCATCATTATATATCCCCTTTTTCTGGTATACTATTTTATTTCCTTTGATCTGTAGGATGTTATGACTCGATTCCCAATGGAATGCCTCTGCAGACAATTTGTTGCCCTCTCCCTTTATTTCCCAATCTTGTTGATCCACCTACTCAAATCATTCTATCCATTTATATTCTGACGGGTACTAGGATTACACCTACAAAATTTTAGGTGTGGCTTCTATTGCTAACATTTTTGGTGGCATTGCCGGGGAAGAGGTTGAAGATCTTCCCTGGGTTGTATGACTCATATTACTACTAGTTCTTGATGGTGAGCAAGGATTGTTGACAAAAAAGATAGCATTTTATCACCATGGTGACTTCACGCATTTGAAGAACTTTTTGGTGATTCAAATCAAGTTACATGACTCCACTAAGTGACGAGCTCAAACAAAAAATGGAAGGAAGACACAGGAAGTCCAAGTGTCAAGATATCAGTTTCCTTCAAGAACTCATATTCTTTTTTATCAGTTTGTTCTTATCCTTTCCTTCATATATCAAGAGAATCATCCCTTTCTTTGTTTATTCTCATGACCATAAACCCACTACTATATATCCCTAATTGAAACAATAAGATATGCATTCTTCTTACATAGTTGATGTTGACCCTAGTACTTCATCCGAAACACATGAAAACAAATTTTTTATTCAAATCCTTCCTAAACATGATCAGCCCTGTAACCATGTGAATGATACAACTGCTTCACCACCTTATCTAATCATAGTACCATATTCTACCACCATTGATGGAATTTTCAATCAATCCACTGAACCTCACTTTCATCCTACTGATGTTCAGTCTAGAAAAAGAGAAACAAACCTTTAAAGCTTTCATCTACTCTTCATACTTACCCTCCAAAGTTTTTAGAATATCCGCCTCTTTTTGTTGGAGAAGATCATATTATAACTGAGAATCATTTGGGAGATTTTTAAAATTTCATTGACAATTTGGAAACCATGCATGAGGATGTTGTTATGAGGTTATTTTCCAAATCTTTGGTTGGGGATGATGCTTTGTGGTTTAAAAATCTAGAGGTTGATTCCATTGGTTCGTGAGCTGAGTTATTTGGTGCATTTTCAAGGTACTGGGAGAGAAAAAATCTCTTGACCAATAATTAGTTGAGTTTTATGATTTGAAAATTGGGGAGGATGAAGCTCTTTCTAGTTTTTATTGCAGCATGCCTTTAGATATTGGACCTCCTAAATCTTTTTCTAGACTGTGTTATGCATCAACTCTTCATCTAGATTTTTCTCTTCTTCTCATAGAAAGGAGGTCTGTCACCTTGCAACAAATGTTCATTGATTCTCAAGAGGTTGAGGACAATATCAAAGCCTATGGAAAATTTTCATATCAAGTTAAGGATGAGGAGTGGAACGTAGACGTAGATGACAATGAACATGAACAAGAAGGATTCCATGAGGAGGAGTTGGCAGAGCAACTTGTTGAGGAGAAATATGTTGTCTCTAATTTTGTTAATTATGATATTCAAGAAGCCTTTTGTTTACCTATATATAATGAGTAGAATAACTATGATGAGGTTGATTTCCAAAAAATATCAGAAATACCCTTTCATCTAGAAAATGATTCTTTTCAATATTATTATGAAAACATTCAACCCATTTATGACAATTATGACCTATATCATAGGGAAAAATGTGACTTAGTTGGAGGTAAGTCATTTCTCTTATGATTTTCTTCATTTAAGATTTTGAAAGAAAAATTTGAAGCTTCTTATAGAGTAGAAAGAGTTGAGTTCCAAAATCACACATGTTTTTTGGAACATAAGGATAACATTATAACTCAACAACCTTTCCATGTTTGTAGTGATCCTATGGTTCTAAATATGGAGAATTGTATGGAGGTTGAAACACATGATAAGGATAATAAGGATAAAGTCAAGATTTGTAGAGAAGGATACAGTGAAGAAAGAAGCTTGTATGTTACTATATACTTGTGAACATGAAGGAGCTATAGACACATGCTATCCTTTCATTCTTATTGATAAACAAGTGATATTCACACATATGCTTCAAGATCCTATTGCATTTATGTTGGAAACATAAGAGAAAGAGACCTTTATGAGTTACCTACAATCAATCAGTGGAATTGGTTCTTCAAAGTAGATGAGTTTTCATATTGGATTTAATTTTCAATTTGAACTCCCATTAAGTAGGGTTATGCAAGAAATTCAATCATACGAGCATTTTTTGTTTCTTTTAATTTCTTGGTTTGCAATAGATCAATAATAATGACTCCTTGCCCAATGGACAAGGCACTAGAACTACATGTTCTTGGAGCCTCACAGAGAGGTATCCATCCCTTGTGGAGCCAGTTGTTAGCACATAGAATTGTAGGGGTGTCAAAAACACTTTGGTTTTATTTTTGGAGTCATAGGGTTTTATAGGTCTTAGGTTTTGTGTCTTTTTGTTGGCATACGTCAAATTTTTTATTTGCATAAGAAAATTTATGTTTAGCCTTGGTTTAGAGTCTTTATGTCATAATATTATTCATCATGACAAGTTTAAATGGTCCTTATGAGTCACACTGTTGATCTTAAAATCATCACCATGACATGTCATGCGTCCAAGTTGTACACAAGTTTTCCTTTGTCACCATCCAACCGTTTAGATGTCAAGTTAAAGTCAGATGTATTTGATGCCAACTCACTAGGAGAGTTCGCAGCATACTCATGAGTACCTCAAGCATTCATTTGTCATCAGTGCAGTTAAGAAACGTGTCAAAGGGGATTTCATTGTTTTCAACGCCTTCATTTAACCAATTTTTCAGGGATTATGTCACAAATCTTCTAACAGTGTCCTTGAAGTGTGCAATTTGAGTTCAAATATGGCATTGCGAACTAGTGCTGTAGAATGGAACTGGTAAATGTTTAAACCTTCACACTGCCAACCTTCAAATCCATTTCCATGGTGCTCTAAATTTTTTTCATTAGTCCAAACTGTTTTCTTGACCTCATGCATCTTTTCCTCTGCATAAGTCATTTGTCCTACTAAACATCCCAGTGTTGCAAATTGAATACTCTTGCGCTGCAAACTCGACACTACAGACAGGGCATTGTGAACCCTCTCTTCCAGAACTGTTGAAACCCTCGTCTTATGCATCCTTTTGAAGTTCATCATTAAATGAATGAATTTTACCCCTATCAAACTTGAAATGTATGGTTGATCATCTATTGAATCAGGATTAAAGTTGCACACATTATTAATGATTCTAACTAATATTTATGCCGATGAAGGCCCTGCTTTAGCAAAGATTTCTTTTTTGTCTCCCTTTTATTATAACTCTCAGTTGATTTTCATTATCCCTCATGTTTGAAGAATGTCTTGTATCATACCTCAATGTGTATAGAGTAAGGTGTATAAAGATCTGTACAAGGTCATCCTTTTGAAAATAGTTCTGTCATCAAAATCCTAATTTCTTGTATTCTCTATTTTCACACACCTAACTTTCACAAACAATTTATAGAAAAGAATTCTTCCATTAGCAGTTATGGATAGTCAACAACACAAGAAGAAGCTCCCAAACTAAAAGATAAAGACATTGATCTTACAAAATCCAATATCAGTTTTTGGTCAAAGTTTCTGTTATATGTCTGTACAACGTTTTGGTGATTGCTATGAGTTTTAAACCATAATTAACAAATTTTGGTGTTTTCCTCCAGTCATGTATCAAGGTAATGAAGTTTTGTAGCATATCAGGACACCTAGTATGAATTTTGATATGTTAAATCATTGGAAAAGTGAATCAGGCTACTACAGGAAAGTTCGCAGCACCTTGACTCACTAGCACTGCGAATTGGTAGTTTATGACAATTTGTAAGCATTAGCACACAACAGAGGATTGTTTTGATCATAAATTTTGAATGCCAATATGGGTTCCTCTGAAATTTGGTGTGGAGGAATAAAATGATGTTTTTGACTTGTGGATAAAAACTCAGCCCAACCCATGTCATATATTTGGAGAAACAATAAAAATATCACCTACATGAAAGTTCATAGTGCATGTTGTCAAAGGCTTTGTGAGCTCTAACAATCTGACAAATTCGAGCTATTTGAAGGATGCCAGCTGTCAGGGAAGGTTTGAATGGTCTCCTAGGTGTTAGTTGGACATGAGGGACATGTGTTTCATCTCCAGATCAAGCAACATATTCTATTTGAAAAGGAATTTATCACAATAGACAAGATCCCCAAAAATAGGAATTTGTTAGGTTTTTGTTGGAATCGTTTGTAACAAGATTCCTAAATGGAGGATGATCCTATGTATCTCCTTAGTTTAGACCTCCTTAGGGTATATAGAAATCATTCACTATATATGAAATGTATTTTGATCAGGAAAGGGTTGGATTCATGATCCAAGAGAGAAGAGAGATAGAGGAGCAATTTAGTTGCTCATTTGTAATCCCAAGGCCCTACTTGTAATGACATTTTCTGTCGTTAAAGATTCATGAGACTTGTTATCAGATTTTATTCTTTGTTTTACCATTTGTTTTTTATCTTCTTGTTTGAACATATTTCATTTTTTGAGGATTATAGTTGCCATTGATTGATGGATTCATGACCAACAGAGGATCTGATATATCTTTCCCATTAAATCATTGTTTATTGTTTAAGAAATCTTTAACCTGTTTGAAGAAAGTATCTATGTACAATGGACATTCTTCCTTTTTTAATATTCAACATGATTATATTCATCATTATATATCCCCTTTGTCTAGTATATTGTTTGATTGCCTTTGATCTATAAGATATTATGACTCCATGCCCAATGGAATGCCTCTGCAAAAAATTTGATGCCCTCTCCCTTTCTTTCCCAATATTGTTGATCGACCTACTTAAACGATTCAATCCATTTATATTCTGATGGGTACTAGGCTTAGACATACAACAATCTAGGTGTGACTTCTAGTGCTAACACTGGTCATCATAGTTTCCAACAGGTTAATATTGTTCCTTGACCACATCCACAAAAAACTCCCAGGTGGGTTCAACCCCATATATTCGAGACTCCTCTATGGAATTTTTCTCCCAATAATTTTTCCACCAATGTTTGAAATGGGGGAGATCCTTAAGAAGTACGAAGGTGATCCTTTCCCCATCAGAGGAATTATGAACATAGAAACAACCTTCTAGCATATTTAACCATTTTTCTAGGGAATATCCATCTATCTGTCCTTCAAATGTGATAATATCAAAATTAACTTGTACCTTGAAAGGCGAGGTTCCTCCAAAGTGGTCGCTTGATGAAGCTGTGTTGGTTGTTATCGACATGCGTTGAAGGACGTGGGAAAAATTCTCCATCATTTCATCCCTCTGTCACGTGAGATATTTCTCAAGAAATAGACTAATAGAATATTCTACTCCATCATTTTTGTTTTCTTCCACCATGGAGGGTTTCTTGGGTGTGTGGGGATGATTGTCCTAAAGAGAGACAAGTTCGAGACCCAACTTGCTATACTCGGACCTCGTCAGGGACATGCACTGAAAAAAGATCAAGAGCAACCTGCTCTTATACCACTGATCCAAATTATTTTTGAGAATGAAATGAAAGTAGAGATATTACAATGAAATACACATAAATATTTCCAAAAACAGAGAAATATAGTAATACACAATTTCTATTAATGAAGGAAATGTATAGAGACTGTAAAAATACAGAGTGAAAGGCTCTTTAGAATTGTGGTAGCTTATATATGAGAAGAGATGTGACAGATACTCGCATTCACAAGAATATGATTGCTACAATGATACGCTAAAATCCTCTTTAACATAAGGAAAATCCAAAACGCTAACCCCGGAAGATGAAAAGCCAAAAGGTTTGCAGGCCACGATGGGGGTAGCTGATACGTCAACTTCTTTGGGGCGTAACGTTTGCATACGATATCTTTTTGGGGCACTCAATACACCATTGGAAAGGTCTAATGCTTGGGCCCAAATCCCCAACAAACGTCATTTAGGGCCTCAAAACGACCCTAGAAGTTTGGAACTCAAAAAACTGTCGAAAAAATTCCAAAGTGGAAAACTATGTTTTGAGCTAGTGGAATAGGTGGGTGGCCACCAATATCCATATGGATCAGTAAATTATCTCTCTTATCTATATTGGGGTTGTGCTCCATGCTCACATTTCTGTACATTATGTGTACTTTTGTTTTGGTCCATGCTCATATATGCCCCCCTTTGGGTCATAACATTCTTGCATGAGGACTCCACTGAGTCCTTCCTTGCAAGCATTCGTAAAAACCAAAAAGTAATTATATGGATTTGCAATATTTAAGGTAGGTGCATTAGTAAAAATATGTTTCAAATGTTAGAAACTTTCTTCATATTATACTAACCATACAAATTTTACTCCCTTTATTTGTAATGAAATGATTGGATGGACAATCTTTGAAAGTCCTTGGATGAACCATATATGATATCTATTCAATCCCATAAATGAACTCTCTTTTGATACATTATGAGGAGTAGGCCAATCCATGATTTCCTTGATCCTCTTTGAGTCTACTACAACTCCTTCCTTTGAGATCACATGGACCAAGTAATGGGTCCATCTCTGAAAGAAGTTGCAATTGTTGTACTTAGCATATAGCTAGTGTTCTCTCAATACCTATAGTACTGACCTGAGGATCTCCTTATTCTCTTCCTTGGTCATGGAATATTTTATCCCTAAAGTTTGCACTAGAATGCAATATGGAAAAACTAGGGCACCTAAGTTATTGCAATGATTTGGTTTGGTTGATAGGTGGATCAAGTAGGTTGGATGGGTTGAGGACTTGATAAATATCACCAACTTCATATAGTCAAGGGAATTCATGTTGATAGATATATATTTAATGGACAATGCAATATGGAGGAACAAGGCACAAACATGAATACATAAGTTTCATAATCTGTTAACGCATACATTCACCAAGAATATTTCCAAACTCAAAATGATATTATGAACTTGAAACAGTTACTTGAATAAAAATTACAAAAATAGGTAATTAACAGTAAGATCCTTGTTGTAATCAAGGATGAATTTTGTAAAAATCCATGCATTGCAAAAATCTTCATTGTATTCAAATAAACAGAAAAAGAACAAGGTTATAATAGGATCACAATATAACTAGCAGAGTGTCTGAATCTCTGAGTGTGAATGATGTAGGTCATGGAGCTCCATACAATTACCATCCCTCTCCCTCTCTCACTAATCGAACCCCCTTTGTCTTCCCATCAGAAGCTCCTTTTCCCCTCCTTTCTTTCTCCTTTAATAGATAGAGGGTACATACAAAATTATATCTTAAATCCAAAAAAATAGGTTCAGATCTAATCATACATCGTTATACCAAGATTTTAGATCATAATCATGAACTATATGTGGAAGACTATATCGAAATAAGGAGATATGAGATGATAACAAAAAAAACTAATTCCTAGGTCAAGATCCTCTTTTTATGGATCATATCTTTGAGTTCTGAAAAATAGCCTTTGATTCACAAATGAATGTGATTCAAGCTTGCAAATATAGAGGAAAATATGCAATGGAGGTAGCCTCATAATCTTCAGCTTGATTTGGTCTTCAAAATATATGATCTTCAAACCTAACACAAAACAAACTTTCATATTTTTTTGTAGCACATTTAACAGTTTCCAAAACAGGGGCACTAGAGGAAGCACGACTTTTCTGTAGCAGCTACCAATGCACGGACAATTACCAAATCCATTCTTGAGCATTCTTTGACACCTAAGCACTTTCTTCATCGATGTTCTTATGTTTAATTGTGATCTTGAGCACTTGGCATTTTAGATGCTCTCCCTTTGAATTTCTCTTGATTTTCTTTGTACCCAAGGGTTCCATAAATCATTGAAGAAGGAAATTTGATCTATGTTCTTAGAGTAATCTATTTATGGATATAACTGGAATATTTTCATAAAATATCACAATTGGAGGTGCCTGCTATAGTTCTTCACTGGAGGATATGTGAAGTGGTAAGGCATTAGGCCTATAATCCATGCAAAACTAGTCATAAGGATGTAATAATAATGTCGGTAAAGAAAATAATAATGGAATTTATTGATGTTGTTGAAGATGAGATGATTCCCCATAACTAATTGATCTCCATCACAAATAGTAGGATCTTTAATCAACTAAGTTTTCATGGTGATTGTTTGTCCATTTGCAGTGAGCTTTTACTGATCCGTCCATTTATGAAATTTGGGTGCATACCTTTCACAAAACCATCTAGATCCCTCAAAACCTTCACAATTTTGCATATTTTCTCACATTCCACCCAATTGAGGCCATCCTGAACAAAACCCATGACGTGAGTTTTCGAAATGTCTCTCCATTTGTCCATAAAATGCACCCGAAAACTACTGCATTTCAAGCACCGTCACTAGATTTTATTCCATAAAATGATCACTTTGTGGTGCATTTGTTGATGGAACTCAATGATGAGTTGGATTTTGAATTTAAGAAAAGTTACAAATGGACGCAATTGATTTTCTGTTGGTACTTGGACTTACCTTGGAGCTCAATGTGTGACCATTTTATATAGTTTAGTTGCTCGTGGGTGTTGGCTTTCGTGGAATTCGGAGCCATGTGAATTTATACTTGGAATATCATATTGGGTTTAAAACCCAATATTTTTAATAAACCCAACTAAAATCTGTGTAGGCCCGAGAGTCCTCAAAAATTTAAAATTTAAACCAAAATTTAAATTTTTTTTTTAACAAAATTTAAATTTTTGCCAATGACAAAAATTAGTGCTAACATTGTCTCAATAGGGGATGGTGTCTTCCTTGCAAGGCCCCAAGAACACACAAACCAATTCCTTATATCATCCCTACAACCTGTAACCCTCCTCATCACACACTACAAACCAAAACTGTAATTTGAAACTAAAACAAAAAAATACATTATCCTGGACAGTGCTTTATCCATTGGGCTATGGAGTATTTATTCAGTTAGTCTACTCTATATCACACCAATCTAAAAACCAAATTCTCAAGAATCAAGATTATTTATGTACAAATCCTACACTGACCAATCATAAACTTCTTTTCAAGTATAAGAAAATTTCCAATGTAGCCAATCAAGAAGTTCAACAACTGACTGAATTTTGCTCCCCTTTTTGAACAGACATAATAATGAAGAAAACAAAAGGTATAAAATATGATAATATAAGAATCCATACTTAAAGATCTGAAATTTTACTTGTATGAGCTCAAAGATGCAAAAGAATTCATTAATGGTTGATCTTGTATTTCCTCTTCATTTTCAGCTGCTGCAACTGATATCAACTCAACTTCATTACCTTCACTGCCTTCCTGAAACTCCGATTCATAGTTGTCATAGACTGGATTATTGATACTCAAGTCAATTGAATCTGATGTAAAAATATGCTCCTCTTCTTCTGGGTACTCATCATATACATACCGATCATAAAAAAATTCAGAATCTTGATATTCATATATCTTTGTTTCATGATTCTCCTACAAGAATAATTTCTCATGTGCAACATGATATTCATAAGAGTTTGTAACAACAGATTCATCACAACAACTACTAATAGAAACATCAAATGAATCAATCATGTTATTAACAACGTAAACATCAATAACATCCTGAAAATCTTTTTCTTGGAAAATAGAATTGGAAAAATATTCCTGCATGATTGAATCTTCTTTCATCCTCACTATTAGAAGAACAAGTTATTGTATGCTGAAAAATGTGAATAAAATTCCTCATAGCAACATTCAAAAAGAAGTTCCTTGGGAAAAAACCTCTTATAATGCTTATGGAATGTTGTATGACATTATTCCAAATATGATATTCTATAAGGAGGTAAGGATCTGTACCATTCACATGCATCTCCCTCTAATGAGTTCATGAACATCTTCATTAACACATCTTCATGCACGATATTTCATTGATGCATAAGTTCATGAAATGTAAGAAAATGTTCTATTGGATGATCATTTTTACTCTCTTTAAATATGGGAAGGTAGTATCCCCACTCATCTATAGTAGGAATAACATTTGGAAAAACAGGAACAACAAAGAAATCAAATGGAGAAAACATGTGAGCTAAAATAACTTCCATTGCTTTTGACATTCTGAACCAATGGAGTCACTGACATATTATTATGTCATGGAGTCAGCAAGTGAAATATATGCAGTTGATATTTAGTTTGTAATCCTTGTTCACCATAAAAAAATAGAGCTGATCATTGTTGTTCTCCCAGGGAAAAATAGCTTCATGTCTATATTCCCCGACAACGACGCTAAAAGATGTTATCCCTAAAGTTTGCACTAGACTGTAATAGGGAAAATCTAGGGCACTGCAATTATTGCAATGATTTGGTTTGGTTGATAGGTGGATCAAGTAGTTTATATGGGTTGAGGACCTAATAAATATCATCAACTAAATCTCAAATGATCCACAATACATCATATAGTCAGGGGAATTCATGATGATAGCTAGATATTTAATGGACAATGGAAGATGGAGGAACAAGGAACACACATGAATACATAAGTGTCACAATCTGTTAACTCATACATTTAGCAAGAATATTTTCAAACTCAAAATGATATTTTGAACTTGAAATAATTACTTGAATACAACTTACAAAAAATAGGTAATTAAAAAGAATATCCTCTCTATAATCAAGGCTAAATTTTGTGAAAATCCATGCATTGCAAAATTCTTCATTGAATTCAAATAAGTAGAAAAAGAACAAGGTTATAATAGGAGAAAAATATCACTAGAAGAGTGTCTGAATATATGAGCATGAATGTTGTAAGGAATGCAATTACCAGACCTCTCCCTCTCTCACTCATCGAACCCCCTTCATCTTCCCATCGTAGGCTCATTTTTCCCTCCTTTCTTTCTCCTTTAATAGATAGAGGGTACATACAAAATTAGATCTTAGATCCCAAAAAGTAGGTTAAGATATGATCATACATCAATATACCAATATTTTAGGTCATAATTGTGAACTATATGTGGAATACTATATCGAAATAAGGAGATATGAGCTTATAACAAAAAACACTAATTCCTAGGTCAAGATCCTCTTTTTATGGATCACGTCTTTGAATTTTGAAAAATAACCTTTGATTCACAACTGAATGTGATTCGATCTTGAAAATATAGAGGAAAATATGCAAGGGAGTTAGCCTCATAATATTTAGCTTGATTTGGTCTTCAAAATATATGATCTTCAAACCTGGCACAAATAAAACTTTCATATTTTTTAGTAGTGCATTTAATAATTTCCAAAACAGGGGCCCTACCGAAAGCATGGATTTTCTGTAGCGCACATTTCTATAGCATCTACCAATGCACAAAAAATTACCAAATCCATTATTGAGACTTCTTGGACACCTAAGAACTTTCTTCATCAATGTTCTTATGTTGAATTGTGAGTTTGAGCACTTGGAATTTTAGATGCTCTCCCTTTGAATTTCTCCTCCTTTGCTTTGTACCTGAGGGTTTCATAAATCGTTGAAGAAGGAAATTTGATCTCTGAGCTAATAACCATTTCTTAAAATAATCTATTCATGGATATAATTGGGATCTTTTCATAAAATATTGCAATTGGAGGTTCCTGTTGCAGTTCTTCATTGGACGATATGTGAAGTAGCAAGGCATTAGGCCTGTAATCCATGCACATCTAGTCATGAGGATGTAATAATACTGTGGGTAACAAAAGTAATAATGGCCTTTCTTGTTGTTGTTGAAGATGAGATGATTCCTTGTAACTAATTGACCCCCATCACAAATAGTAGGATCTTTAATCAACTAAGCTTTCATGGTGATTGTTTGTCCATTTGTAGTGAGCTTTTACCAATTTGAACATTTAAAAAATATGTGTGAATACCTTTCATAAAAAAAATTAGTATCCCTCAAACCATTCACAATGTTGCATATTTTCTCACTTGTCACCCAATTGAGGCCATCCCGCACAAAACCCATGTCGTTATTTTTTGAAATGTCTCTCCATTTGTCCAAAAAACACACCTGAAAACTATTGCATCTCAAGCATTGTCACTTGATTTTATTCCATAAAATGATCACTTTGTGGCACACTTGTTGATGGAAATCAATGATGACTTATAGTTTGAATTTAATAAAAGTTACAATTGGATGCATTTGATGTTCTGTTGATACTTGGACTTACCTTGGCACTCCATGTGTAATCATTTTATATATTTTATCTGCTCATCGGTGTTGGCTTTATTGGACTTCGGAGCCATGTGACTTTATACTTGGAATACTAGATTGGGTTGAAAACCCAATATTTTTAATAAACCCAAATAAAATATGTGTAGGCCCGAGAGTCCTCAAAAATTCAAAATTTAAACCAAAATTTCAAAAACAATTTAACAAAATTTAAATTTTTGCCAATGACAAAAATTAGTGCTAATAGAATAAATTAGGATATCATCAATAAAAAATAGAACAAAATTGTCCAGGTAGTTACTGATAATGTTGTTAATTGGGCACATAAATTTAGTTGGTGCATTAGTAAGTCCAAAGGGAACAACCACAAACTCATAGTGCCCATATATTTTTATGAATGTAGTTTTATAGATGTTCTCATCCTTTATCCTAACTTGATAATATGTGGATCTCAAATCTATCTTAGAAAACATTGTGGCCCCTCTCAACTGATCGAAGAGGCCATATATCCTGGGAAGTGGATATTTTTTCTTGATGGTCATCTTGTTTAATTATGTATAATCGATGCATAACTTGAGAGTACCATCTATATTCTTGACAAACAATATTGGTGCTCCCAAAAAAGGATTCATTGGGTTTGCTATATCCCTTGTCCAACATTTCTTTCAATTTCATTTTCATCTCCACTAACTCAAGTGTGATCATACTATAAGGTACCTTAGACAAAAGCACTACTCCTAGCATAATCTATATGGAAAAATCAACATCGTTTTTGGGAGGCGGTCCTGGTATTTCCTCCGGAAACATATCCCTATACTCATATAGTATTGGATGGTATTAAATTTTCAACTTCTTATTTTCTATTGAATCTAACACATGTATGGCATACAACGAACATCCTTTTCTACAATATCTCTTTAGTTGTAGTGATGGAATTTGCCTCATTGACATAGGTTTTTGTATGCCCTGTAAGACCCTTTTATTTCCTTTATCATCTTCACACTCCAAGGTAATGTTAAAACAATCCAACTTAACCTTATGTTCTTTCAACAAGTCCAAACTGATCAACATGTCATATGACCCCAGGGGTAGTATATTCAATGTTTCATGTGTGTTCATCCCATTCATCTCAAACTGGCATGCTTCCATCACTTCAGTCACTTTTCTCTTGGTTCCTGTAGCTAGTTGAACCAAACATGATTTTGTATGCCTTATTTTTTTTAAAACACATGCCTCAACAACTTGTGGTACAATATAACTAAGATTAGAACTAGGTTTAATAAAATTGAAATAGATCGGTTGAAAAGTATACCTTCCATATCCACCACTGATGCATTGTGGTTTGCTTGCCAATTGTTGAAAACTGCATATATCTGAGGTACATTTTTGGCTACATCATCAACATTGGTAGCCTCCTAGACATTGTAAATCCTCCTATTATAATTTTTCTCATAAGGACAATATCTTAATATGTGTTCCTTCCCACACCTTTATCATTTTAATGGTACTTTATTCTACTCTTATATATTTTACTTTGCGGGTTTTACTGGTCTATTCCCACTTTGAGTGGGATAATTTTGTTGATGCATTGTTTTAGTTGGATAATTAGACTAGGCACTCTTTCCCATATTCTTATACTGTGGTGGCTTAAATCCTTTCTTTTTTAATCTGGACCTATATTTCCTTTTCTAGTCTGTATGAGGCTCCTGCTGATGATTTGATTTCTCATACAAATACTTAACTTTTATAATGGTGTCATCAAGTGTCTTGGGTTCATAGAATTCAATTATTTATTGAAAGTACTATGGAAATCCACTAAGAAAGTGTTGTATCTTTACCTTCTCATCTTTGATGTATCAGACATACCTCAATAGTTCTATGAACGTTTTTACATAATCATCCATGGTGAGTTTCCTCAACTTGAGTTCATGGAATAACCTAATCTTTCCATGACAGTATCTCTCCGATAGATACTTCTTCCTGAAATACTTCTCAAATGGCTTCTATGTCAACTTCTTTTCATTGGTCCCCTTGACATTCTTAAGGTCTTCCCACCAGATAAAACCCCCTCGATTTAAGTTAAAGATGGCCACTCTTGCTTTCATGTTCCCTGAGTAGTTGTACCCTTGGAAATATTTATTCAATCCTAGAAGCCATGCTTCTACTTCCTCACCCTTATTGATTTCTGCATCAAATGTGGGTGGTTTTTCCTTCTTGAATTCCTCAAATGGGGAACTCCTGGAGTATATCTTCTTTCTTTTCTTATGGGTACCTCAGCTAGTTACATTGTTGGGCAGTATTTCAGAAGTGGTGGTCCTCTCACTAGAGGAATATTTTGAAATGTCCTTACCAGATGTGTCCCTCTTGGAATTCTTATGCCTTTTCCTTGAGGAATTTTTCACTATGTTACTAAGTGTTAGCCCATGCTTTTGGATTTCTGATGGGATTTGTAGCTTCCTAGAGTGATGTCTTCCTGCATTGCTGGTAGCTGACCCTTTCTACAAATGTTTTTGTATTTCAGACAATATTTTTAGAAGTGTCGGATTCAACTTTGTATGCTTCTCTTTTTCTCTAATAATCTTCTCATTATAATCCCTGTCACTCCAAAGTTCAACCTTCAAACTTCTCACTGTCTCTGCTAAGTATAGAGGATTTTCTATAGCTATCCTCTCATCTCATTCTTAGTATTTTATACTTGAGGTCTCTACCATGCCATGTTGTACCATCCTACTATTATTTTATTCACTTGATTGTTCTTCTAAGTGCTGAATAATAGGCCAATGTTAGCTAGTCATATAATTGAAATGCATACAAACACTTAGCCTTGCTAATGTTTTCATGGACCTACAATAACCCAAAATTTAGGACTCTGCTCATGCTTTCATTTACACTCATAATTTATTGTTAGTGTATATCAACATAATTAAATTCATGTAGGAATCATCCTAGTTCAACATAAATGCACATGGATATAACTTTAATCCTTTTAAAAGTAAAAACAAGGAAACAAACATAATTTTTTGCTGTAAGAATTTTGAAATTAAATCAACAATCCTTCTCTTTAAAAAAAATTGAATTCCTTTTAGACTATCTCAAGGAAACTTGTACAACTAATAGGTGATATTTTAGAGTAGAAAATTCCAACATGTTGATCATAGCCTTCACATATGAATATGCATTTAATAAATACTACAATAGTAATTTCCCATAGAAGCATTTCTCATAAGAGGATAATATATTTCCAGAAGATCCTTTGGGCAGTATTTCAGAAGTGGTGGTCCTCTCACTAGAGGAATATTTTGAAATGTCCTTACCAGATGTGTCCCTCTTGGAATTCTTATGCCTTTTCCTTGAGGAATTTTTCACTATGTTACTAAGTGTTGGCCCATGCTTTTGGATTTTTGATGGGATTTGTAGCTTCCTAGAGTGATGTCTTCCTGCATTGTTGGTAGCTAACCCTTTCTACAAATGTTTTTGTATTTCAGACAATATTTTTAGCAGTGTCGGATTCAACTTTGTATGCTTCTCTTTTTCTCTAATAATCTTCTCATTATAATCCCTGTCACTCCAAAGTTCAACCTTCAAACTTCTCACTGTCTCTGCTAAGTATAGAGGATTTTCTATAGCTATCCTCTCATCTCATTCTTAGTATTTTATACTCGAGGTCTCTACCATGCCATGTTGTACCATCCTACTATTATTTTATTCACTTGATTGTTCTTCTAAGTGCTGAATAATAGGCCAATGTTAGCTAGTCATATAATTGAAATGCATACAAACACTTAGCCTTGCTAATGTTTTCATGGACCTACAATAACCCAAAATTTAGGACTCTGCTCATGCTTTCATTCACACTCATAATTTATTGTTAACGTATATCAACATAATTAAATTCATGTAGGAATCATCCTATTTCAACATAAATGCACATGGATATAACTTTAATCCTTTTAAAATTAAAAACAAGGAAACAAACATAATTTTTTGCTGTAAGAATTTTGAAATTAAATCAACAATCCTTCTCTTTTAAAAAAATTGAATTCCTTTTAGACTATCTCAAGGAAACTTGTACAACTAATAGGTGATATTTTAGAGTAGAAAATTTCAACATGTTGATCATAGCCTTCACATATGAATATGCATTTAATAAATACTACAATAGTAATTTCCCATAGAAGCATTTCTCATAAGAGGATAATATATTTCCAGAAGATCCTTCATCCTGAAAATTCTTTCCTTTGTAGCCAATCTCTATTCCATTCAATTCTAGTGTTTGAACCATAAATATCATACCACTTGTCACATACCCAACCACTCTGGTGCTTGCTAGGTTCGTTGGGTACTCGGATATTTCTCAATTCCCTCTTAATTTGACCCATAGTTATCAACTAAATTAATTTCCTTATCCACAATTTTAATGCAGAGTCTACATATCTAGATCAAGGGTGCTCCTCATAGGATTTCCATTGATTTTCATTCCACTGAATTCTGAGCCCTAGACATATATTTATGATCTCTTAAAGATATCAAGCATTATTCGTGAGTTTACATTATGATGTTCACATGACACCCACATGGAACATGTTTTTCATGTGTCATATTACGTCATCAAGTCCAAGTGGCATCCACATGGACCTATTTTTCACATTTTAGCCAACATGGCCTCTCTTTTAAAATAGGGTCGATGGGTAAATTGGAAAAAGTGTCGATGGATAGATTGACAGAAGTGTCAATGGAAAAAATGTCAAACCATAATGAGAAAGGTCAGGGAGGTGCCAATGGAAGGTCTTCCAAAAAGTGTCGAAGGATGGTCGACCAAAATTGTCGATGAATAAAATTAACAATGTGTTGATGGCCATTGATGAGCACATCTAGAAAAGTGTTGATGGCATGAATCGGTCCAACCGATGATGGAAAAATTGGGTGAAACTCTCGATAACACGATTTTGGAAGGGTTGATAAGGGAAATGCCCAATTATCTTATGAACTCAACAAAATCAAACCATCAATGAAAATTGGCCCAAAATAAATGTTGAAAGCGATGTTATTCCACCAATGAAAGATCGACCCAAAATCACAAATGAACGAATCGAGAGAGGCATTGACGAAATGATGAGGCTAGGTGCAAATTTTGATGGAAACACATGGAGGGATAATGGCAATGATGCAGTGGGCAAACCATGGTGGTGAACAATGGGCTGGTGGAAAATCTCTTGCCAACCATCGTTGGTGGGTGGTTCTAGTCGCATTGATACATGAGGAGGGAATGGAAGGCCATAAAAATTATGGCTGGGATGAAAAACAAGTCTGTCATGTTGAGGCTGCAGAATTCCCTAGACAACCAGGTTGAAGAAACCAACTTGGAAAAGTTGATTTAGATATTGAGGATCAACATCAAAGTGTATAGAGAACCATGGACTTCTATATCTCCTTTTCTAGTTTCCTCTATTATTAGCATTTTTTCCCCTGTCTGCATTTTTTCCCCTGTTTCTTCCTCTACTAAAGAAACTCATCTTGAAGCAATAATCCAAAACATGTCATGAAAATTAATTAATAATCCATGCATTAAATCTACCTAAATATTAATAAAAGTTGGATCTTATCATTTACCACAAAAGCACATGCAATCCATCCATAAAATCACCAATCAATTACTATCTGAATAGGGAGTGAACGGGCTATTGGGAAGATGAGGGGATTGTAATGAGCGTAAAGTGGTATAATGGTTGGGAAACACCACAAGTATTGTTCAACCAATTTCAGAAAACAATCACACAAACATACAAACACCAATCAATGCCCAACTTCTTCGTTTTAAAACCCTTTTCATTCTAATGAAATTCACAACAACAAAACATGGAAAATTTAAATGTATCTGGGAAAGTGAGGGGATTGTAATAAGTGAAAAGTGATATAATGGTCGGGAATGAAATGGTTACTATTCTTTTGATCAATTGACATTTATTATCTTCAAATCATCACTGCCGTTATTCCAAAATAATCTTTGTTCAACATTCAAACTCAAGACCCAGCTGTCCCAAAAAACAAAAATATAAAAAGCCTTAGAACTGTCACCCCATAGTTCCCAGATTTCCTTTTCTTTTACAAAGATATCTATTACTTGAGCAAAGGTTCAATGAAATGTCTAACATCCAAAGCACAATAACTCCAACCAATAGGTAGGGCCAAGAAGAACCAATACAAACCCTTTAACTTCGACATAAAATAACATAATGCAAAAGTTATATAATAAGGAGAGCTTAAAAATATTCAAATGCCTCTTATGTTTAATTTAATTAAACATTATAAAATATTTAACATAAACCAATTTCTATAGGAATTATGCAACCATACAGGTCATCTTCAATTGTGCACGTTTAACATCATAGCATTGAAATAAAACCACTACAACGATCTTCATTCACTGCAAAATTTGTTTCCTTTTAATTGAAGGATATTGATTTCATATGTTACTTAAGAACCGAATGATCCCAATAACAAAACTCATACCAACTTAGGTAAGGATAAAGTGCAATCTATGCCAACCATAATTCGACATAAGGTTAATTTCAACCCTGCAATGCTTATCATGTGATAGACTGGGTTCAAAGGTCTAGTGGCTTTATTCACTAGTGATCCACCAATAAAAATAAACCAAAAACACTCATAGGTAACACACAACCAATGATGCAAGTAACAAGTTTACCCATTGTTCAATCAGAACCAAGCTCAAATTAAATCCCCAACATGTGTTTACAACCACCGAGCCAAAGAGGGTTAGGTCCGACCAGAGGGAGAGAGTATTAGTTAATGGAGTTTATACAACCAAAACTCTAACACCATCATTACAAACTATAACACAGTCGAATCCAAAGTGCCACCAACCAATTTCCATCGTATACATTTAAGACTGTGGGAGGAATTTTGACAGTGACACCATCCAAAAAAAATCATAGAACAATAACCAAGCCTCACATTCATCCAACCAATCGTCACATAACTTCAGACTAGGTCGTAGTTGACACCTCAGGGAAAACCAAAACCTTGCTTCTCCATTTAATTCATAACATTAGTTCCCTCAGACCACACATGGTTGCAAATAACACCCACAGGCCAAACATAACAATTTAGACAGGGACATATATAACAAAGGCCGAAAATTTTCCTATGACTGTGTGGCACATGAAGAAACAAAACCCATCACAACCAAAACACCATTGATATTAATGGAGGTAAACCCATTTCAAAAATGAAGAAGGAGAAAAACACAAAGTCATATCATACCACAGTTACCATAACCAATACCAAAAATGAAGTATCATAACCAATATATTATCAACAACCTTGAAACCAGAGTGCTCAACTATGATAGGGAACAACAATATCATTTGCACAAACATAACCCATAAATTCAACAGGAAAGGAACCATAAACCATTTACAACATGACAACCAACTCGCACAGACAAAGTATACATATTCACCACTGTAACTTTAGAATGAAAAGATCTAGCAAGAAAAATATAAGGGCCAAGTATCTATTCTACCTTGGAGCAGAGTGCATAATGAATGGAAGACAAGAAACTCATGCCTGTTTTGGAAAACACAAAGGAAAAACCAACGACTCTATTATTTTCTCCAAAAGCTGAGCAACATAGAGTAACCAAAGCCTAAGCCAACCACAATGTGAACCAAGGAGGGTGGTGGCCTCAGGGGTATGGTTGGAATGACATGCAGTAATTGCACGTCATTTCCAACATAAATGACCACCAACCCAAGTACGAGCACACCATACACTGCCCCCCAAAAATTAGCATAAAAAACCATATAATAGGCCACAACTTTCCAAATTAAACAATGATTTACCACCTTGTTGTATGCAACCTTAACACCATACTTCATATTCATTGCTATAACAAGAGGATCAACACATCACCCACATTAAAACGCATCATAAGTAACATATTATATGATCATAATACCATATGTATAACAAATCCCAAATTGCAAGGATTGAATTCTCCTCAAAATAATAACATAACTATTGTTGACCATCATTACCATGAGCAGTGTGTGTGTGAGTTGAAGCTTGAACCTTTACCATATGAAAACCAACCGTAAAATAGTGATGCCCATATTCATGATAAAAGGCCAAACACAAGTGCAACAATAGTAACCAGGAGGGCCATTACACAACCCTTTAATTTACTCAACTCAATTTCCACATAACCAACCAATTACCAATTTGCCTTAGAGAACATTTAGAAATATAGAGATATTCTGCAAGGTAATCCTGAGTGCTAAGATAAAAAAGAGCCATTCTTCATCATAATTCACATGACGGGGTCCCACTATTTAGGTATTATCATGTAGGGGTTTGAAGTTGCGCTTTTGGGCATCAACAAGCTGGTGACTCTAGAGGGAAATTTGTCCTCAACATATTAGAACTTAGAATGTTGTGGTCTCACAAACCAATAGTGAGTAGAAAAAAGAAAACTGTTGAAAAGAAAAGCTATGCAATAGGGGGGAAAATATGGTTTAAGAGAAATAATGAGGCGGGGTTTTGGGAATAACTTATGGAAAGTGGTACATATGAATGGAATTGGTCCCGTATGCATAAAGATCATATACGACATGAGAAAATCACATCTTAATTTTTAAGGAGTACTCTTCTGGTATGCTCTTGAATCTCGGAATGGAGAGAAGAAAGAGATAGCAGAAATCAGGAAGAAGGCAAAACAACTATTCTTCAACAGTATTGAAACAACAAGCTATTTCAGTGATGTCTAACAAAGGGGTACATCATGACAATAATTTGTATCTCACCTATAATTGATCATCATATTTACAAAATGACATGGACATGGAAAAATTGATCTAGACTTTACTTCTGATTATTACATATAGAAACAACAAAAAACAAAACTTGACTAAATCAAAGTTGAAAGGAAAACAATAAAACCAAATAAAATTATACAACAATTATATTTACATAAGTGTTGATGATCAATCTGATTCCATATAATACTTTAAGTGGGATCCGTTAGTATTGTAAGAGAACAATCACTCTTCTAGATCCTTTAGAAGGTAAGAGTTTGCTCCTAGGACAAAGGCGATTTTGAAGGGACCTAGCCATAATTTATGGAATTTTGAGTGCCTACCTCTTTTAGCATGAGTTGAGTCCCATAGGAGGACCTTATCATTAACCTTGAATCTAGCAGTCTTTTCTCTCTTATTAAAATATCTTTTCACAGTTTGTTGCCTTATTCTTAGGTTCTCTAAAGAAAAATCTCTTTATTCTTCTAGGGCTAGTAATGCATGAATTCTTTAAGGAAAACTGGAATAATTTAACTCCTCAACCTGTAAAATCAGTCATAAGGAGGAAAGATCTAACTCAGCAGGTAGAATAGCCTCTTAGCCATAAACAAGCTGAAAGGGAGAAAGGCTTGTACTTTCTTTGGTGGTTGTATGTTCTACCCAAAGAGCATAAGCAAGGAGCGTGTGCCACTGGTGAGGTTTGTCTTCTATGATTCTCTTGATGATCCTAACCAAATTCTTGTTAGTGGACTCAACTTTCCCACTTCCTTGAGGGTAATAAGAATAAGAAGTGAAATGCTTGATCCCTAATTTAGCGAGAAATTGGGTCAATTTTGAAGAAATTAAAGATGGGCCATTATCTATAATGATCTCCAATGAGATGTCGAATCTGGAGAAATGTTGGATTCTAAGAAGGAAATTACCTGGTCATCCTGTGCATGCTTGAAAGGAAGATCCTTAGTCCACTTAGTAAAGTAATTGATGGCTGTCAAAATAAAGATATGTCCTACAGAAGACAGAGGATTGATAGGACCAATAAAATCTAAGCCCCATTTAGAAAAAGGGAAATCAGGGAGGACATGTTGTAAGGGCATGTAAGAAAGACATTCTTTCCTAGCAAAAATTTGGCATTTATTGCAAGATCTTGCAAATTTATAAGAATCACGAAAAATCCAAGTCCAATAGTAACCACTTCTTATGATTTTAAAGGTAGTAGCCTTTGCAAAAAGTGACCACCGATATGGATGACTAAAGCTAACGATCCATGGATTTAGTGTAATAATTTACGTGCTTCTTCATCATTCACACATCAAAGTAACAAACTATCAACATACCTCCTAAAAAAAAGTCTCCTAAAATAATATATTTGGAAGCTTCAAGGAAGAGTCTCCTTCTCTGATGAGGATCTAAGTTATTTGGGAATCCTTAATGCTACAAATAATACACAATATTTTTATACCAGGGATGCTTAGCTATAGTAACATTTTGGTCTTCAATATAAAATAGAGCAGAAAGATGATTATGTCGATTGTCAAGTTCTTCACTCGGTTCAGGATGCTGAGCTAAGTGAAGAGCTAGGTATCGTCCCTTGATAGTATTTGAAGTCATGATTGTCAGATCATGCTCTTGAATTTTGGAAAGCCAATGTGCAAGTTTTCCTTAAAGATAATTATATGAAAGTAGAAACTTCACTGTAGGAAAAGGGACTTTTTCCTGTGTATGTTTTCCCAAAATAAAATGGTGAATTTTTTCTATAGCTTTAACAAGAGGAAAGGCATGCTTATCGATATAAGAATACTTTATTTCATTATCTGATAAACTCTGTCTCATGTAAGCTACATGTTTTTCTTTGTTTTGGTCATCATTCTATAAGAGGATAACAAAGATTGCTTCCTCGGTGGCATTGGTATATATGATAAAATCTTTCTCAAAATACGATTTTGCTAAGACCAGTGCAGAGATTATTGCTTTCTTAATCCCAAGAAAAAAAATTCGACGTCATCCGTCCAAGAGAAAGAATGATCTTGCTTCAGAATAATATGAATTGGTTTAACTATGAAAGAGAAATATGGAACAAACCTACGGATGAAATTAATAATGCCCATGAAATCTTGGACTAGGTGGGGGCAGGAAGATTCATAATTGCAGTAATTATTTCAGAGTCAATTCTTATTCTTGAATAAAAAAAATATAACCAAGGATCTTTCCCTTAGTGACACCAAAAATAGACTTGGAAGTATTTAAAGAAATGCCAATTTTTTTGCAAGGCACGAGAAATTTTCTTCGATGACCGAAATGATCCAACTGATTATTTGAATAGAAAGTCAATCATCGAGATAAACTTGGATAATTTTACCGATCAGATCATCAAAAGATATCTGCATAACTCTTTGAAAGGTGGCACTTGCATTAGACAAGCCAAAAGGCATACGTTCATAAGAAAATGTGCCCCATCATGTAGTAAATGTGGTTTTATATCTATCAGTCCTCTTTACCTTGATTTGATTATAGCCACAAAATCCATCAAGTAAGGACATCATTTGTGACCCTGCAACTTGTTGAAAAATCATTTCCATATTAGGGAGAGGAAAATGATCTTTGACACTCACTCTATTTAATTCATAGAAATCGATGCATAATATGATATGACCAGTAGTTTTCCAAACATGTACCGGATTTGAAACCCACTCAGACTACTTAACCGAAAATATTATACCATCTTTCAATAGTTTTTCCAACTCTTTCCTAATAGTAGCTTCGAGCTCAGGGTTAATAGGTTATTGTTTTTTCCTAACTGGTTTTACCCCTTGATAGGAATGGCATGTTGTATGCGAGTAAGATCAAAACCATGAAGATCCTCGTATGACCAAGCAAAAACATCTTGAAACTCACGAAGTAGTTCTGTGAATTTCACTTTTTCTTTGTCAGAATATTGGGCACCTAGTTTGAAAATATTTGCGGATTCAGATGTCCTAAGGTTCAAGAAAATGGTATCACCTACTTTCCTCTTTGACTCCTCTTCCTTATGTATCTCTTTGTTTCTCACATCACTTGATGAAAATTAAATTTCGATAGGAGTCAATCCTTTCGAAAATTTATCATCTTCAATGGATATGATTTATTTTGGCTTAAATGGTTCATTTTGTATGAAAGTGCAAATGCATTCATCACTTGGGAACATCTGCCATGATTCTACACTATCAGGGATATGGGAACGTACAATCATTTCGTTGAGGTAAAATCTGTCGGGTAGGAGATGTTGCAAACACTGCTAACCTATTAGCCATTGAATTGCATTCCCACTTAACATGAGTGATGTTAAATGATAACATGTTTGAAATCAGAATCCAAATAGCTTGGGTATAACATTTAAGAAACTTATTTATAGGTGAATAAATCTTATGTACAAGGTTCACAACAAGTTCGGAATAATCAAAGACTGTAAGGTGGCCACAACCAAGGTTATACACATTTTCGATATCTAACAATAGGGCCTCAAACTCGATGACGTTGTTAGTGAAAGCAAAGTTTAACCTATAAGAAAAATTGTGGATATTACCTATAGGGGAGTATAGAATAATGTTGGCTCCATTACCTTCGTTTGAGCATGAGACATCAAAATTCATGTGCCACATGCCATCATCAAATTCAATTGGTTCAAGGATAGTGTCACCCTCACCGACGAAGATAGATTATAATCCCAAATCTTCTTCAAGATAATTTACGTTAAGTTGGGGAACACTCTCTATGTACGGTGAAATTCTTCCTTCCCTCATAACTATAATGTTATTTCCATTCCTAGGAACAGAAAAATCGGTTATGTCAAGTGAAAGATATCCACCCATTCTCTTCCTAAAATGATTGAATAATTTTTTACTGGCATATCAATTACCTAGATACTGAGGGTAGTTCTTATTTCAGGATGCACACACAAAACTAAGGTTAAATATTTGATTTCACCTATAGTTTATAGTTGCAAACTGTTGTAAGAGAGCATGCTTCTAGAATTTTCATTAGTGCACGATAAGCCAAGCTCTCCCATGATAATTTTTTACATTACACTTGGACCAGACTCACCATAAATTAGGAAACAATGGGCTATTTTATCCAAAATTTTTACAGAAATGTAAAAAGGGGGATTTTTTACAGGTTTCCTAAAATTATTTACACTTATTTTATTTACAGTTGAATCCTCTTCTTTTGACTCTTCAAAAAGACTGTCTATAGTAGAAAATTTTCCTTCCATAAAATTCTTGAGATGCTTTTGTTGTTCAAGGATGGAAACCATGTCCAAAAGAGTAGCATCAACCTTGATATTATCCAACTGGTTAAGGATGTTGTATTTAAAAGAGGGAAGAGGGGAAGGCATTTCTTGATTTTACGGAACTCTGACAACTTGTGTATCAGTGCTCTGAGAAGACGTGCTTGGCATGGAAGAATTACGAGAAGGGTCATATTTTCCCTTGGCGATGTAAGATTTGTTCATGGTATTGATTATCATAACATCCTCAGGTTCAACCTAGTCTAGAACCACGATTGAGGTATCGGGCCTTTTACCAAAGATCTTATCTATGGCATTTTTCTTAACTTCGCAAGTACTTTCTTCATGATTTTCTTCACAGAAGTTACACCAACTACGAGACATAATGGCCTTTGGAAGAAAAGTATTTTCATTAGTATTCCTAAAAATAACTGAGGAAGAAGAAGATGTGACAGGCTCAGGTGAAGAAACACTTCCCTTTCGTTCGCAGGCTATCATCCTATTGTTCATATCTTGCACGATCTGCAAGAGGGAAGACATATCTGTTTGCTTGACCGAGTCCCCTTTGGGGAGACCAATTATTTTGAGTTGCTCTTCATATTCTAGACAAGTATGAAGAGCGAAACTAAGATTGTCTATATCCTTTTCTTTGATCCTATGACAATAAGGGGAAGGTAGTGCATTATATTAATGCATGAAAGCGACTTGGTTTTGGGGGTGAATTAGTTCATGGATTTGATTGTATAGTTTGGTGAAGCACAGGTTAAAGGAATTAATGGTTTCACCATCCTTAGAGGAAATATTGTTGTATTCCCTTAACTGTTTAGCTAAACTCTTGGATTATCTATAAGTGGACTTGAACCAATAAACCAATTCTTCCCATGTGAAAATAATTTTAGGAGGTAGATCAAAGAAATATTCCACATCTTTCCCTTTGAGGGGATTGACAAACAAACACATGGAAGTGTCTTTATCGTTAGCCTCGATGTTATGACAAGCATTAGAAAATGCTACTAGGTTTTCATTTGTAGTAACAATATTGTTCCTCGAGAACTTAGGAAGATGTTCCTTAAAATTCAGTAATGGGAGAGTAGAGGGTGCCATATTCAAGGGAGAAGACACGTGCCATGGAGTGGTCATAGCATCTTCTTCGAACTGTAAAAGCCCATATTTCTTTATCACTTTAGTAGGATTAGTAGTGCATTGGACATGGATCTGATGGTTGTATATACTACCAATCACTGACGAAACAGAAGTTTGGGAGGAGGAGGCACCTCCGAGTTCACTGCCACTGCCTGCAGATGTCATGTTGAAGGTAATAGGTATAGGTGATGAAGGTGAACTAGAAGAATATGGCAAATTTCTCCTTAGATAACTTTCTTGAGTTGACAGAACGACTTTCCTATTTCCTATTTCAAAAATAGGAGTAGCTTCAGGGGACAATCATGTTCTTCTTCAAGAAATGCAAGGAATTGAGGACATGAAAAGAAAAAAAGGTTACTGTTGATTTATGGGATACCTTTTCCTAGCTTCCTAGCATTCACAGATACTTGTATCTCTTTCAACTACTTCCCAAGATCGTTCAAGTTCAACACGAGTACTAGCAATCGCTAAAATAGTGTTGAACAAGGTTAAGGTAATGCTAGTTTGGTCGTTAAGAATGCTTCCAATATCAGGCTGTCTTGTAACGGGTACTGTCATGGAAAAAATCATTCAAGGAGTATTTAAACAAAACAAAAAAAATTAAAGATAAGTGTTAATACAATCAACTAGAGAGATATGGAAGATCTCCCTAGTATGGTTGCCAAATAAATGTTGAGGAAAAGGTATGAAGAACCTTACTCAAGCATTTTCAGATCTTGCTAGGATAAAGCAATATAGTTGGGAATGTCACCCTGGGTTTATATCCTTACAACAAAAAGAACAATCACCTGATCCACTGATAACAAGTACAAGGAACCAAGGCTAGTTTATTTTGTTATTTCAATGTAACATAAAAAATAAAAAAAAATTTAATAAAAGTTACACATATGTATGTACAATAATTGTATGAGTGTGTACATGGAAAATAAAAGCAATATAAATCATATTAGCACAGTACAAGTGAGAGACAAAAATCAGAAAACCAATTTCTCATATTGATTTCATTATGAGATACAAGATTGGATTATTTTTACAAACCCCTGCGAGGGTAGGGACCAAAGTCATCTTTAGAAGCCTTTGATGAGCACCATACAAAAATACTTTGACAATAAAAGAAACTGAAGCTAGAAATCTGGATCATCTTGCCAAAACTATTGTCACTTGACTTTGCAAAATATTTTTTATCAGTCATAAAATCTAATTTATAAAGAGACAAGAATAGAGACTACCAAAGATAGGTCATACACCTTTAAAACAAGTTGTTGAAATATGTGATTCAATTTCAAATCTTGTTTCCTTCAATAAGACCCTCCTATCATCAAGATAGCTAAGCCTTCTAGCAAACTCAGAATGAATAAAAGATAGAAATATCTCACTTAGTATAGAACATACCTTATGGTAGAAGGTTTCCTTCTATTCTCCTCCCTTTGTCTCTTCATATCATTGAGCTTTTATTCCTCTTCAATAAGTTAGGGTAGTTCAACTACCTTTCTTTAGTTAAGTCAAATTAACTTAACTAATTAATTTGAGACAAATAAATAATAATAATATATAAATAAGGGTCTTAAATAATAACTAAATAGGTGGGACCCCTTGTGACTCCCATTTATTTCCTTTTGTAATAACAAATATCCAAATCATTCAATTCAAAAATATCTCCTTGCAACTCCTGCTTCATATATATACACTCAAATAATAAATATCAACAAAATGTAATATAATCATGTCCTCAAAAATAGCATCACATCCAAGTTGTCCAATAAAAAATGCTCAAATGAATGTTGTTGTCCAAAACAGTGTCAAAATATATGCTTTTTGTCTAAAACTTTATCAAAATAAAAATACTATCTTCAACATATAAAACAACCTTAATCATCATCAAAATCCATATTTCCTATGTGAGGCATTAGGCCTCTTCTCACTATTGTGCCCTTTTGATTTTTTTGTGGAAACCTTTGAATGGTTAGAGCCTTGAGGTTGAACTATACTAATAACATGAGAACAATCATCCTTAAGATGAAGATGGGAGGAAACTGATTTGGCAGATCCTTGGATGAGTTACAGTGAGTTGCTATTTTTTTTCCCTTGTCCTACACAGGCTCAGGGACATTTGTTTTTAATATTTTATTGGCATGTGATGACTGTAGAGGTGATCAGACAATAAGATCATCTTTGGAAACTTGATTGTTTGGTGGTGGAGGGGGTAATGGAAACAATGTAGTGGGGAAACTGTGGTGGTGAACAATGGGTTGGTGGACGATATCTTTCCAACCATCATTGGCGGGCTGTTCTGGTCACATTGATACATGAGGAGGGATTGGAATGCCAGAAACATTATGGCTGGGATGAAAAGTAGGTCTGTCAAGATGAGGTTGCAGAATTCCCTGGCCAACTAGATTGAAGAAACCATCTTGGAAAAGTTGATTTATCTCTTGAGGATCAACATCAAAGTGTATAAACAATCGTGGCCTTCTATCACCCCTTTGTCAGTTTCCTTTTTTATTAGCATTTCTTCCCCTATTTTCATTTATGCCCTTGTTGCTTCCTCTACAAAAGAAGCACATCCTGAAGGAATAATCCAAAACATGTCATGAAAATTTCTTAATAATCCATGCATTAACTCTACCTAAATAGAATTAAAAGTTGGCTCTTATCATTTACCACAAAAGCACATGCAGTCCATCCATAAAATCACCAATCAATTGTTGTCCGAACATGGAGTGAACAGGATATTGGGAAGATGAGGGGATTGTAATGAGCATAAAGTGGTATAATGGTTGGGAAACACCGCGTGTATTGTTCAAGCAATTTCAGAAAACAATCACACTAAAATCCAAACACCAATCAATTCCCAACTTCTTCCTTTTAAAACCCCTTTCATTATAATGAAATTCACAACTACATAACAAGGAAAATTTAAATGTATCTGGGAAAGTGAGGGGCTTGTAATAAGAGAAAAGTGATATAATGGTCGGGAATGAGATGATTATTGTTCTGTTGATAAATTAACATTTATTATCTTCAAATAATCACTGTCATTATTCCAAAAAAATCTTTGTTCAACATTCAAACTCAAGACCCACTTGTCCCAAAAAACAAAAATATAAAAATCCTTATAATTGTCACCCCATAGTTCCCAAATTTCCTTTTCTTTTAAAGAGATATCTATTACTTGAGAAAAGGTGCAAGGAATTGTCTAACATCCAAATCACAATAACTCCAACCAATAGGTAGGGTCGAGAAGAACCAATACAAACCCTTTAACTTCCACATAAAATAACATAATCCAAAAGTTATATAACAAGGAGACCTTGAAAATATTCAAATGCCTCTTATGTTTAATTTAATTAAACATTATAAAATATTTAAGATAAACCAATTTCTGTAGGAATTATGCAGCCATACAGGTCATCTTCAACTGTGCATGTTTAACATAATAGCATTGAAATAAAACCACAACAACCATCTTCATTCACTACAAAATTTGTTTCCTTTTAATTGTAGGCTTTTAATTTCATATGTTACTTAACAACTGAATGATCCCAATAACCAAACTCAGACAAAATAAAGGCACGATAGAGTGCAATCTATGATAACCACAATTCGACATAAGGTTAATGTCAACCCTTCAATGCTTATCATGGGACAGACTGGATTCAAAGGTCTAGTGGCTTTATTCACTAGTGATCCACCAATAAAAATTGACCAAAGACACTCATAGGTAACACACAACCAATGATGTAAGTAATAGTTTTACCCACTGTTCAATCAGAACCAAGCTTAAAATAAATCCCCAACATGTGTTTACAACCACCAAGCTAAAGAGGGTCGGGTTCGACCAGAGGGAGAGAGTATTAGTTAATGGAGTTTATACAACCAAAAATATAACACCATCATTACAAACTATGAAACAATAGAATCCAAAGTGCCACCAAACAATTTCCCTCGTACACATTTAATATTGTGGGAGGAATTTTGACAATGCCACCATCCAAAAATCAATCATAAAACAAGAACCAAGCTTATCATTCATCCAACCACCTATCACAAAACTTTAGACTAGGTCGTAGTCGATACCTGGGGGGAAACCAAAACCTTGTTTCTCCATTTCATTCATAAAAATAGTTCCCTTAGACCACACAGGGTCGCAAACAACATCCACAGGCTGAACATAACAATTTAGATGGGGAAAGATATAACAAAGGTTGAAAAATCACCTATGAATACATGGCACATCAAGAAACATAACCCATCACAACCAAAACACCATTGATATTAATTTATGCAAGCCCATTTTGAAAATGCATAAGGAGAGAAACAAAGAGTCATAGCATACAAAAACTACCATAACTAGTCCCAAAAATAGAGTATCATAACCAATCTATTATCAACAACCGCAAAACCAGAGTGCTCAACTATGACATGGAACAAAAATATCATTTGTGCAACCATAACCCATAAATTCAACAGGAAAGGAACCATAAACCATTTACAACATGCCAACCAACTCGCACAAACATAACATACATATTCACCACTATAACTTTATAAAGAAAGCATCTAGCAAGAAAAATGTAAGAGCCAAGTATCTATTCTACCTTGGAGCAGAGTGCATATTGAATGGAAGATAAGAAACTCATACCTGTTGTGGAAAATGCAAAGGAAAAACCAACGACTCTTTTATTTTCTCCAAAAGACAAGCAACACAGAGCAACCACAACCTAAGCCAAACATAATGTGAACCAAGGAGGGTGGCAGCCTTGGGGGCATGGTTGGAGCGACATGCAATAATTGCACGTTGTTTTCAACATAAATTACCACCAACCCAAGTATGAGTGTGTCATACATTGGCCCCAAAACATTAGCATAACAAACCATATAATAGGCCACAATTTTCCAAATTAAACAACGATTTACCACCTTGTTGTATGAAACCTTAACACCATACTTCATATTCATTGCTAGAACAATGGGATCACCACATCACCCACATTAAAACGAATCATAAGTAACATATCATATGATCATAATACCATATGTCTAACAAATCCCAATTTGCAAGGATTGAATTCCCATCAAAATAATAACATAATTATTGTCCACCATCATAACCATGAATAATGTGTGTGTGTGAGTTGAAGCTTGAACCTTTAACATATGCAAACCAACCATAACATAGTGATGCCCAGAGTCATGATAAAAGGCCAAACATGAGTGAAACAATAGTAACCAGGAGGGCCATTACACAACCCTTTAATTTACTCAACTCAATTTGCACATAACCAACCAATTACCAATTTTCCTTAGAGAACATTTAGAAACGTAGAGATATTCTGCAAGGTAATCTTGAGTGATGAGATAAAAAAGAGTCATTCTTCATCATAATTCACACGACGAGGTCCCACCTATTTTTTTATCATATATATATATATATATATATATATATATATATATATATATATATATATATATATATATATAAGTATTTAGGAATTGCAACCCATTTGCATGCATGGGTTTGAAGTTGCGATTTTGAGCATCAACACACTTCTTTATATAGTACTCTCTATCTCTACCTTCTAGTAGGTGGAATCTNATATATATATATATATATATATATATAAGTATTTAGGAATTGCAACCCATTTGCATGCATGGGTTTGAAGTTGCGCTTTTGAGCATCAACACACTTCTTTATATAGTACTCTCTATCTCTACCTTCTAGTAGGTGGAATCTTCTAGTAAGCCTTCTCACCTTTATTGTGTTCACACTATTACATAGGACTTATTTACTAGAAATGACCTCCATACATAAAAATACATAAAATATATCTATTTAATTATTATTATTTCCCTTGGATACCTCCCTAGGTATACTACAATGGTCCACAACCAAACTGGTAGTCCTACAGTCAAGCCGGGAATTTTCAAAGTGGCCATCAAATGGGTACCAATGTTTCTAATGAAAGGAAAAGCACCAAACTTCCCGAGGGAAGGAATCCCTTGGTTGGTATCCATGATAACTTTATCCATAATGGTATTATGCACAGGTTCCTCCCTTTTGGGACGATCCAAGTTTGACAGAGTCTCATGCACTCACTCTGACAAACCAATAATATTAAGCGTATGCCTTATAGGAGGTGGCCCAGGCCTTTAGGAGAAATACCATGGATCCTTCTTAACCAATAGAGAAGTTGTTCATCCAATTTGAATCAATGATCTAAAAATGGTGAGACAAACACAACCTAAGGAAAACTACACAAAGTAGCATGCTCCTATAAAATATTAACATACACAAACTATTTTTTCAAAGCTCAACTTAGGTGGATTAGGTCCCAAGTCCAAAGTAGTGAAAATATGATCAAAGGACCTTCTATAGACCATTACGGGTTGATTAAATCGTGAGACTAATCAATAGAGGAGCGATATATATATATATATATATATATATATATATATNTTTTTTTTTTCTATGACTAGGGGAATCGACAACGATGATAGTATCATACTCGCGTGACACGGGGTCGAATCCTATCGAATACCTTATAACCCCTAGGGAGAATCAATCAGCCCACAAGCACGACTCTGGATAAATTGAGGTTTGAACTCATGACCTGCATAACAACACGAATGCCTTAACAGTACATTTGTTGGCCACTAGACCAAACCCCTGTGGGCAAAAAAAGGTGCAAGTGTCCTCAGTAACCTACTCTCAACATTTACCTAACCTACTCTCAACACTTATCTAAGGTGCAATTGTCCTCAAGAAGATGAATACCCTCCAAAGGAGATGAAATGGAGATTGAGTGTTTTCCTCATGTACCACAACTGTTTCCCCTCGTAATCACCCATGTCAGAACCTAAGACAAACCACCAAGGTTACCAATTCACAATCAGTGACTAGTTGGGACAATCATAGGTCAAGACGACACATATGTGAAAGGTATCAAAGCCTGAAGATTCGAAAAGAATCAACACATAGAGGGCCAATGTTACTCAGGAAACCCTCATATACACAACAATCCAATAGACACCTAATCAAGAAAAGGAGGGGATATTACCCCCACATACTCTAATGCAACCTCGTTCTTGACTAATGTGTTATATGAGATTTCTTGGCAAGATCTTATGCTACTATTGGATTTCTCACTCTTCATTCAACTCTAATTTGTAGCTTGATGGCCTTGGAGAGTTTACTCTCCAACCTATTCCAAGGCCCTAAGACCTAGACTATTTTGCCTTATCCTTGAAAACAAAAGTCTAGTTATTTTTAATTTAAATATTAATTTTAATTGTCCGTTATTTACTCAAAGGGTATAAAAGTGAAACTAATGTTGTTTTTTAGACTCTTGCAAAAATAAACTTATATGAACACTAGAAAATAAAACTTCACACTTATCCTTCAATGTATTCAGTTTCAATGAAGCATGAAGCATGAACAACTTCCGATGCAAACTACAAACCCTAATATGCAATTTTTATTTTCTTTGGAAGTATGCAAACACAACTAAGAATTACTTTTCAAGAAGAGAAAACCAACCCTAAATTCCATTAATATGCAAAACTTTTGAATTCAAAAAGACTAGAAAAGACAAATTCTTATAATAAGAAGTTATTATTTTTGAAGAATGGATGTAGAATAACAAACCAAAAAGAAAGAGAGAAACAAAAAATTAACCTTTCTCTTCTTTTTTCTATTAAAGAGGGAAAATGACCAAATTGAAAAAGAAACCTAAACAATAAAATCTTTCTCTTTTTTCTTATAAAAAAACAAGGAAAGAAGGAAGAGAAATGAACCTAGGTAAAGAATATTTGATTTTTAGTTATGAATACAAACAACAGTCAAGGAACTAAGAAACTTAAGAATGACACTTCTCTTTCAACCTTGCAATCATGAAATCCACCAAAGAAACTTAAAAATGATTTTTTTTTTCTTTTATTTAGTTACACAAACAAAACGTAACTTCAACGAACTTCAAAGATAAACTAGGAACTCTTAGAAAAACACATGAATGTAAAAAACAAACCATATAATCAATAACAAGGCCAAAAGAAGGTTGGAAGGTAGAAAACCCACTTTCCAAGAAGTATATGGTACTATTTTTTTAGCAACTAGCATATGTACAATATTGTTTCTTCATAAAGAAGCATATATACATAGAATTTGATCAATAAACTACCATATGTAGTTCAATTTTGCCAAAAAAAATAAATTAAATAGATAAAACAACACCCTAAACCTATTCCTACATGTCTAAAAAGAACTAAAAAGATTGAAAATAGAAGTATATGAAATGCTAAAATCCTACAAGCAAAAAAAATGACCCTAAGGAGATAAAATCACTTCATTTTCCCTAGTGGAGTCACCAATTCTGTTATGAAATTTTTTATTCTGTGACAAAGGTCAAGGTCACAACAAAATGGAAACAAAGAGACAAGTAACTTAATCCCAGAGTAGAAAAAATGAACATTCTTGTAACTACCATGTAGTCATGAACTACTTACCTAGATTAACTAAGGTTGAAGAAGATACTCATTTACCATCAATCCTTGGTATAAATACACCCTTCAAATATACAAGAAATATACAAGAAGATCCTCGTTGACCCGTAATTTTACCTACTATGTTCACCACCATGATACGAGGGAGTGTCACATCAACTCCAGTTACTCATGCATATGGGGATAGTTTCATATGTAATTTCAACAAGATTCTGGAAGGTACAAAACCCTATCGCAATTCAAGGTTGAGGAACTCAAAACCCTACCCCTAGATGGCTATCAGTCTATGTTAAATACCGAGCCACTAGGAGGAGAAGGGGTTCTATTCTATGTTATTGTATTTTGTTCCATAGCATAGAAGAACAATTTGGAGTGGGAAAATTCAACAACATAACAAAGGGGGTTAATGTTCTATAGCATTCTAATAGGCGACATGTCTCATGTAACTCCATAGGGAGTTCCTTCTCCTTTGTACTTGCATTAATTCCATACCATAGAAAAGAGAGCAGAGCAACCTCACCTTCTAGTTGGGTTTTCTCTCGTAAGGGTTTCTCAGAGAAAATCTTTGTGTTATTTTGTGGATGGTGTATGATTGTATTCTCTTGATCCAGGTGGATATTGGTGGCCACCCACCTGTTCCAAATTCCAACTTGCTCACCTTGACAGTTTTCAGTTCAACATGTTTCTCTGTAATGGGGAAATTTCTTTGTAATTGTGGGTTCTACACTTCCGAGGTTTTCCTGAATCCATACACAACATCTTGGTGGATATTGGTGGCCGCCCACCTATTCCAACTAGCTTATGTTGAAAGTTTTCATGTCATTACATCTTTCTATACTTCCAGGATTGTGTTGGGGCACTAAACAATGTTTTCTTGGCTTGCCACAGTGAAACTGTAGACGAAGTCAGAGTTTGACGGAATAATTCATAGTTCTCGAAATGATATTTCCAATGGGCTATCACATGCCTAAAACATAGATCATATGAAAAAGTTATGACCCGAAAATTTAATGTACTAACTTACCCCAACGGGGCCCACATGACTTTTGGCACTTCATTTCTTAGGCTTAGGTTTTTAGATATATAGGGATTTGTAATTCATGTTTATCTTAAAAATTCCTTCAAAGCCTCATTGTAATGATCTTCTTGCGAATGAGCGTAGCCGTCAGATCTCTCCTCAGAGATAAAGCTTCCGCCATTCTAGCGAGTCTTTCACTTTTTATTTTTACAGTATCTGCACATTATTTCATTAATATAAATCATGTATTGTTATATTTCTCTGTTTCTCGCAATTTTTATGTGTATTTCATTGTAATATCTCTACTTTCATTTTGTTTTGAAATTAATCCAGATCAGTGGTATCAGAGAAGGATGCTCTTGCTCGTTTTTTATTGCATGTCCCCGATGAGGTCCGAGTATAGCAAGTTGGGTCTCAATCTTGTATCTCTTGAGGAAAATCGCTCTCACACGCCCAAGAAACCCTATATGGTGGTAGAAAATAAAAATGGTGGAGGAGAAGATTCTATTAACCTGTTTCTTGAGCAAGCTCTCATGCGATAGAGGGACAAAATGATGGAGAATTTTTCCCACATCCTTCAACGCTTGTCGATAGCAACAGGAAAATCTTCATCAAGAGGCCACTTTGGATGAACCTCTCCCTTCAAGGTACAAGTTAATTTTGATATTCCCATATTTGAAGGTTAGATAGATGCAGATGCCTTAGAAAAATGATTAAATATACTAGAAGGTTATTTCTATTTTCACAATGTTTCCAATAGGGAAAAGATCACCTTCGCACTCCTCAAAGCTCTTTCCCATGTCAAACATTGGTGGGAAACTTGTTGGGAGCAAAGTTACACAGAGGGATATGAAATATATGGGGTCGAGCCCACTTGGGATTTTTTTGTAGATGTGGTCAAGGAAAAATACTACCCTGTTGATAACTATGAAGACCAATACATGAGATGGACCACATTGTGGGAAGAGGAGAGCCAAACAGTGTCGGAGTTCAAAAATACTTTCCATACCTTGTGCACCAAGCTGGGTATCAAATACTTTGAGTGACATATGGTTCTTTAATACCGTGGGGCTCTACATAAGTACATCCAAACCAAAATGGATTTCCTAAACATCTCATCATTGAGAACTTTCTATCGATATGTTGTCAAAATCGAGCAGAAATTTAGGTACCAGAAAAAATGGGAATTTGGGCCTGCAAATCTGTAACAACCAAGGAATGGTGAAGACATCCCTAACCAACAACCTCTAGAAAACTAGTCCAAGACACATGAAAATAAGGGTAAAGGAAAAACAAAGAATGACACTAGGAAGTGGTGCGACTTCCAAAAAATCCCCTGGAAAAACACCGATGAATGTTTCTCAAAACAATCATTGGTGGCTAAGGTCAAATACAAGGAGATGAACCCTGATTCAGAATATGATCCAGAAAATATTGAAAATAGATAGATCATCAACACAGACCCCACTTCTACTGTTGTGATAAAAACAATTCAATCGGAAGAACCAATAGATCCGGAAGAGGGGGAGTGATCTAGATTTTATGAGCAGAATGAAATGAATACAGTTTATTAACAGGTGCTTAACAAAAAATAACAGAGATACAGTAAAACTGGTTTTCTATTCAATAACGAAATAAGCTGAAAACTATAAAATGCAGGGGAAACAAGCTTGCTGGAATGGTGGCAGCTTATCTCTAAGAAGAGATGTGACGACTGCACTCATTCGCAAGAAGATGATTACAATGAGGCTCTGAAGGCCTTTTTACAATAAGAAGGAATTTCAAAAACCCTAGACATCCAAAACCTAACCCTAGGAGATGAAGCGCCAAAAGTCATGTGGGCCCCGTTTGGGTAAGTTAGTACATCAACTTCCCGGGGTCGTAACTTTTGCATACGATCTCCGTTTTAGGCGTATGATAGCACGTTGGAAAGGTATCATCGAGGAGATTCATTTAAGGTGAAATATAGAAGGAAAATACATACTAAAAACCTAATTTTCCCAAAAAAAAAACATTGTTTTGGGCCTCAAAACGGCTCCAAAAGTGAAAAGTGCTAAAAATAGTAAATTACCAAAATTGCCAAAAAACAGTTTTGAGCCAGTTGGAAAAGATACCGATATCCATCTGGATCAGGGAGCTCCTCTTCCATTCATATATGTGGGTGAAGGGTACCTTGTTGCATTTCATCGTTGATAGTGACAGCCATAAGAACCTCATCTCAGATGAGGTCTTCAAATAGTTGGGTTTTTCCAAAAAATCGCACCTGCAACCATACAACATGGGGTGGTTTCACTAGGGATGAAATGTCTTTGTCAGCCAACAATGCAGCCTATCCTATGGAATCCAACCCTTCAAGGATGAGGTAATTTGTGATGTTTCCCCTCTTGATGTCTATGATGTTGTTTTGGGCCAACCATATATGTGGAAATTTCATGTTTTTTATGAGTCTCGACCCCGTAGTATCATTATTACTTTGGGGGGTCATTTCTACAGGATATCAGAGGTAGTTTTGACTAATGTTCCACCAAAATAGTGTTGCAAGGTAATCTCTCATACTGCAAAATTCATCCTCTTCATAGTTTGTTGAAAGGATGCACATAAGGACACTAAAACCATTGCAGCCTCATCACCTTCTATCCAACAAAAGAAGATTTCATAAGAGAAAGCAGATATTGTTTCTTCACCTACAATGGAGCCTACACAATGCCCCGTCAATCCCAGAGACAACATGTTGGGGGAATAGATTCAACCCAATCATCAATAGGTTCGTGACATCCTTCCACAAACCAAGCAACACAACTTCTTTGACAAGGAACACAACTCACCAAGATTCAGATTCAACAAAATATTTCCCCTCTTCCTCGGTAACTCAATGTAATGGAGACCATTTCTTCCTAAGGGGGGAGGATTGATCTAGGTGGATATTGGTGGCCACCCACCTGTTCCAAATTCCAACTGGCTCATCTTGATAGTTTTCAGTTCAACACGTTTCTCTATAATGGGGACATTTATTTGTAATTGTGGGTTTTGCACTTTCGGGGATATCTTGAATCCCTACACAAAATCCAAGTGGATATTGGTGTCCTCCCACCTATTCCAAATGGATTATTTTGGAATTTTCCATGTTAGTACATATTTTTGTACTTCCAGGGTCATTTTGGGGCCCTAAACAATGTTTTCTTGGCTTGACACAGTCAAACTATAGACAAAGTCAGTGATTAATGGAGTAGCGTGTAGTTCTTGAAAATACCTTTCTAATGGGCTATCACACACCAAAAATGAAGATCGTATGCAAAAGTTACGACCCCTGGAAGTTAATGTACTAACTTACCCCAATGGAGCCCACATGACTTTTGGTGCTTCATCTCTTAGGGTTAGGTTTTTGGATGTCTAGGGTTTTGGCATTCATGTTTATCATAAAAATGCCTTCAAAGCCACATTGTAATGATCTTCTTGCGAATGAGCGTATCCATCACATCTCTTCTTAGAGATAAACATGCCACCATTATAGCGAGTCTTGCACTCTGTGTTTTTACAGTCTCTGTACATTTCTTTCATTAATAGAAATCATGTATTGTTGTATTTCTTTGTTTCTGGAAATTTTTATGTGTATTTAATTTTAATATCTCTACTTTCATTTCGTTCTAAAATTAATCCAGATCATTTTTTGTTCTCTATTTTCCACATTTTATCTATTTCATGCATAAGAAGGAAATTGATAAATAAAGATTCTAGAATCTAAAGGAATTTAACCTTCACAGTGTGGGTTTCAATTTTATTTATCAGATCTGTTGTGATGAACTGTTCTAGTGGAATATACATGGTATTTTATAGATCATATTGGTATCAAAGGTTTTCTTGCTGTATTTGTGGAAAGTTGCAAGGATCCAAGAATCATATTAAGAAAGTCACAAAACCCTATCCATGGCGGATGTGTTTGCTCATAACAACCATCAAGATTCAGAAAAGGAGATATTTTTGAGGCTGGAAGAGAAATTCACTGACATATATCACCATATTGCATCCCCATGGAATATCTATAAACTAATCTTGGACCGCTCATAGAATTTGGAGGCTCAAACTTAGAGATCGAAAGAGATGAGAAATCAAGAGATAATGAAGACCAAGAAAATGAGTTGTGGAAAGAAAATAAGAAAGAGAAATCGAGTTCGAGTGTCATTAACCCTTCATAGTTCCTATTCAACATGGAAGTGAAAGTAAACATAAATCCATACCAAGGTGATATTGATTTATTAAAACTGAACTATTGGTTGCAACAACTAGAAGTTTATTTTAGTGTTGAGCATATAGACGAAGAGAAAAATATTTCATTTGCTAGATTGAAGTTTAAGGTATATTCTTTAAAATGTTGGGAAATCCGTATTTAAACACTTAGGCTCGAGGATGATCCACTAGTAACTAGGTGGGAGGACTTCAAACCCCTTATCAAGTCCCAATTCTACACTATCGGGTATGTATAGGACCAATGGATCCGGTGGCACTAATTCAAGCAAAGGCAGGGAAGAGTGTCCAAGAGTACACCACTGAGTTCAGAAATATGGACATCATGTTGGGTATCTCTCCCAAGAACCCAAATGTACTTCTCAAGTATGTGGAAAACATAGTCCATAAGAAAGGGAAACCAAGCGGTTCCAAGCAGAAAGAGAACCAAGCTTCCAAGGAGGGAAAGAAGAAGTAGAAATGGGGGGAGGGTAAGAATATGGTAGCCACTAGACATCAATTCAAGGATCCTATAAACCATTGCAATGATTGTAATATTGATGGTCACATGGAGGAAAAGTGTTGGAAACTACATCCAGAGCTGAACCTAAAGAACTATAAGAAGGACAAAAAAGAAAAAGAACCTTCTAGCCATAGATTTAAGCAATCAGGTTGAAAGTAGCTATGATGTGGATAAAAATATTATTGGCAAATTTGTACAGAAGGAGGTTAATATGAGTATCCTTCATCACCAGGAAGAGAAGGACATGACCAAGATCTTCTACATCAAGATTCTGGTCAAGAATACCAACATAGATGCTCTATTTGGCTCTGGTTCATAGACTAATATTATAGTAGACGATCTGGTCAATAATCTTGGATTGGAGGTTCATGATCATCCTAGCCCCTGTCCATTGGGTTGGGTATATAAGGATGCAAATATCAAGGTAAC
This sequence comes from Picea mariana, assembly GCA_032191745.1. Taxonomy (NCBI): domain Eukaryota; kingdom Viridiplantae; phylum Streptophyta; class Pinopsida; order Pinales; family Pinaceae; genus Picea; species Picea mariana. The sequence goes on from JASDQU010101119.1 coordinate 92,638, forward strand.
AAATCAATGCATGATTAAATTTGTTGTAAGAGTTGATTTTATAAATGAAGTAGAATTGGACATAGTACCATTGGATGTATGTGGAGTAGTGTTTGGAAATCCTTACATGTAAATGAGGGATTCTATATTCATGAAAAGAGACAATTGGTACTGGCTCATCAAGGATGAGAGATGCTTCATCATCAATGTGCACAAAGGATAATAAAACATTTCACTGGTAAGTGCCAATCAAACTAAGAAATTGATCAATTCTAGCAAGAAATATGTTTTACTTTTCCTAAGGGAAAATTAGTCTGGTGAAGAGTTGTTTAAGTTAAATACATCTATAGAAGGTTGCACTAAGGATTAGAAACATGAATTGGAGGAGTTTCTAAAGGAATATAGGGGAATGTTCCATGAGCCTAAAGGGATACTGTAATACCCCAAGGCTGAGCCCCTGTGAAATGTAATGATGTTTGTAGGATGGTGAACCAAGTAATTAAAAGATGGTAGGTTTATGTGTTTACTAGGCCGAAGAGCCTAGATTCTAAGGACAGTGGGCTTGATTTTGTATATGTAATTATTCATATTATTAATAAAATACATCGCTACGTGTAGAACGACCATGAAGAAAGAGTTATGGGGGACTTGTTGGCACAGCGGCAGACTCGAGGTTCACTTCAAGAGTGCACCAACAAGCCCTAGCTACTGACCCTTTCAGAAACACCTGTGAAGCAGATGCAGTCTCACCCAAAGCAGCTATGAGGAGGGGTTGCAGGACAGAGATGTCTACAACCAGGGGAATATCAAGTTGATCCAGTACAACATCAACTCATTATGCATCTAACACTTATCAAGCTAGATCTATCCTGCACAGCTATAGATCTGATCTAACACAACAATGCGAATAAAAATATAACAATGACAGAGATCAAAGCAACAATCACACTCAACGCAAGATATACATGGTTCACCCTCTCTCTAGGGCTATGTCCCAAGAATTGTGCTTATGATTTATTAAGGTAAAGCTTATAGTTCTTGTCTGCTCTCTATGCTATCATATCTTCTTCTTCTTCTCTCTTTCTCTCCCCCTCCTGCACACCCAGCTGCAAGACTTGATCTTCGCACCCAACTGAAGATCTTACAATGCCAGAAGGCTCTTACTCTCAGCACTTCTCTCACTCACAATAAAATATTCTCTCAATAAATAACAATCAATAACAATGCTCAACAACAGTACCGACCCGACCTAGGTCCTCTCAACCTCTATTGATAAAATATAGTCCCTCACTGATAGCCTTAGGTCGAGACCTAGCTGTCAAAAACCCCAGATATACAAACCTTAGGTGTCGAAAACCCTAGGTAAACTTGACCCTCTTTTCACGGGCTTCACCAACTTGTCTCTCGTTTCTTCCCATGCGGTGCTAATGGTGGATTTTCCCGCTATCTGAGTTTTCCTTGATCCATATAACTTGCTTATCTGTCATCCCTGATCTCCTCATACAACGACTATCTTTCTTAGGCTTCGCTCCTTCTTTTCTTCTCTTTTTCTTACTTTGACCTAGTAACAGTCATTGTGTCTCCCGCGAAGTTTGAATTTTACCTCTTCTTCCTTGATCTTCGCTTGATTCCATACCCAAGGGCCAACAGGCCCCCAACACTCACATGTGACTCCTCCCGAGGAACTTCAGATCTGATCCTTCTATTTTACTTCGACTTTGGACTGTGCAGTGCAATGTTTTCTTTCTTATTTATGCCTCCTCTCCATCTCTATGCAGACTATCTTTTCTGTGTCTGGTACCCAGTTTCAAATGCACCTGATACTTAGACCCTTTTCTTCCATATTTCTACTGAGAGCTGCGAGGCAACTGGTTGTCATAGTACAACTTTAGCCGACTACCATTCACCAAGTCTTCCTTCCATTCTCCCTTCAATGTCTTCAGCTGTGCAACTCCTTCTTATGTAATATAGGTGATCTCATATGGCCCAAGCCAATGCGTTCTGAACTTCCCTGGATGTTTGGTAAGCTTGCTGTCATATATCATTACTAAATCACCTTGTCTAAAAGCCTTCGTCTTGATGTGCATGTCATGGTAGGCCTTCTCTCTTTCCTTCTGAACCTGTTGATGAAATCCTGCAATAAATCTGTCTTCTTCCAGTTCAACCAACTGTGCGAGCCTCTCCTGAACAATGCCAGTATCATCCATGTCTGTAAATGCAGCAATTATTAAGCTTGGTAGCAAGTATTCCGTTGGGACAACAACTTCAATACCATAAACCAACTTGAAGGGGGTCTTCATTGTTAATTTCTTGAAAGTGGTTCTATAAGCCCAGAGTACTGTAGGTACTCTTAAATCCCATTCATCCTTGTTCAAACTACAAATATTCATCAATGTTGTCTCCAAGATCTTGTTGAATGCTTCAACCATTCCATTTTCTTGTTGGTCGTAAGGTTATTCTTCTGATGGTGGACTGCAAATTCTTCAGTCAGGGATTTAACTGTCTTATTGATGAAATGTGTGCCTTGATCACTCATGAGGATCTTGGGGCATCCAAACCTGGTTATTATGTCATCAAATATAAATCGCACAACTGTAGTTGCACTACAGTTCTTGACTGCTCTAGCTTTAGTCCATCTAGTTAAGTATTTAGTTGCAGTAATGATATACCTTTCTCCTGTGTGCTTCCCTGGTGGGTTGATAGGTCCCACGAAGTCAATGGCCCATTTTTCAAATGCTTGTAGGGTCAACTGCGGTGCTAATGGAATTTCATCTCTTCTGGATGGTCTCCCAATACTCTGGCACACATCACAAGCTCTAGCATAATCCTTAGCATCTCTGTGTAAGGTAGGCCACCAAAAGCTAGCTCGCAGAACCTTCTACGCAGTTGCTTTCCCTACATAATGTCCTCCTGTGATGCCTTCATGAGATTCTGCGAGGATCAGTGGGCATTCTACCTCCATAACACATCTTCTTAGTATCTCATCAGGTCCCATATTGTATAGCTGACTCGCTATCAGTGAAAAGTTTGTAGCACACACTACTAGCTGTTTCTTCTAGGGAATTGTATACTCACTAGGTGCCATTCCTGTTGACAGGAACTGGACTATTTCTGCGAAGTGGTCATCGATCTTTCTGATGGTGAGCAACTGTGCATCCGAAAGTGTATCCTCTTATAGACTGGTGGGTTCTTCTCCATGTTCCAACCTCGACAAGTGGTCAGGGCCCTTGTTCATTCTTCATGGATTAACTATGATCTCAAAATCATATTCTTGAAACAATAGAAGCCATATGCATATTTGCCCCCCCAAAACTGGCTTGTTGACTATGTACTTCAGCGCAGAATGATCTGTGAACATTTTAAAGTGTCTTCCCAATAAGTAGTGGTGGAATTTTTGTAGCGCATACACCATGGCCAATCCTTCTCTCTGTGTGGTGATGTAGTTAATTTCTGTTGTGGATAACTTCCTGCTAGCAAAGGCTAATGGGTGATCGATCTCTCTTGTTCACGACTGTGCTAACACAACTCCTAAGGCAATGGACGATGCATCGACATGCACATGAAATTCTTTGCTTCAATCTGGAAAGACCAGAATGGGCACAGTGACCATCTTCTATTTCAGTGTGTCGAAGCTCTACTGGCATTCATCTATCCAACCAAACTGGCAGTCCTTCTTCAACATCTTCTACATCGGTGTTGTAATTTGGGCATAGCCTTTAATGAATTTCCTATAATAGCCAGTGTGTCCTAGCACAATGTGTAATTGTTTAACTGGATTCAGAGGTGGCAAATCAACTATAATTGCAATTTTAGATGGATCAACCAACAATCCCTACTTGCATACCATATGGCCTAATAACACTCCAAATGGTGAGAAGAATATGCAATTCTTCACATTTAAAGTAATTTGACACTGCCTTCGTTTATCCAACATTATCCTTAGACATTCAATATGATTTTTCAGCAAACTAAACACAGTCCAGTCACCAAAATAAGCTTCTAAACATTTATGTAGAAATTCTTTGAACGCTTTGACCACCACCATGGAAAAGATGGTTAGGGCATTATTCAGTCCAAATGGCATCACTGTATATTGGTATGATCCCCATTCTATGGCAAACATGGTCTTGTGGTGGTCCTACTTGGCAATTTGGATCTCATGGTATCCTGAAAATCCATCTGTAAAAGAATATACCTCCTGGCCTCCTACGTTGTCTAATACTTCGTCAGTGAATGGTGTAGGGAAAGGGTCATGTAGATAGGCATCATTCAGTTTCTTGAGGTCTACACATATCCTGATTTTTCTTGTTTTCTTGTCTTGTACCACCATAGGGCTGATCCACTCTAATTCTTCAACATGTTCAATAATCCATGCTTCCAGCATTCTGTCGAGCTCAATATTCACTTTTTCCTTGTATTTCGGGTTCAATCTATAGGGTCTTTGCTTGACTGGCTTCACATCTGGTTTCAAAGGCATTCTCATCTCTCCCATAGGTCCTTTGATTCCCTTCATATCAATGAACTTGGTTGGAAACAAGTCACGATATTCATGTAATAGCTCTGTAATCTTGTCAATGGTAGCAACATCCCAATAATCTCTAACATTGGCAAGCTTCGGTGTCTCCTCTATTCCAATATTGACCTTTTTGATCTTGATTGGCTGACCAATAAATGGTAGCTCAGCTCCTGGTCCTTCCACATCTCTTTGGCCTTCTATTTTAGTGATGTTTATCTTCCTGGGATCATCATCGTCATCGACATTGATGTTGTAGCAGCCCTACAATTTCTGGAGAGGCACAGTCCATTCATCCTCTTCTTGTTCCATAGGGGGGCTAGATGCCTCTTCGAATACTTTCTGACTCACAATCTTTAATGCTTGGTCTACTGAAGGGTATTCACTCTCAAATAGAAAGGTGGTGATAAAATTCTGAATCATACCTTCCCAATCTGTAGTGACAAGGTGCAACTCCACTTGAAGGTACCATTTGATAGGGTTCGTGTCCAGTGTGTTAATGAATCTGTGCACCCATTTCTCTCGAGGAATGTCGTTCTAGGCTTCTTCACAGCTTTGCATATGGTTCTTTGGGCAACTTCGATCGGTATACCTTACTTCGCAGCTTACTTCTTGTGCTGAGAATCGTGTTTTCATCAAGGTTCAACATTATGTCCAGTATGTGATGTTTCTTTTATGTGTCCCCCACCATCTCGCTGGTGTAGATTTCAAGGCCTCATCCATTACCAATAATCGTTGTTGTGTTGGTACACTTGTTTCAAAATCTGATAGGAAGGCTTCTAAAGGGTTCATACCATCAAATGTGGGTAAGTTACTTATTGTTGTGCCGATCCAACGAACTTCTCTGGTTAATCTAGCACATCTTCTGGTAGATACTTCATACATCTGATTCTGCCAGTTCTCCAACACTTCTTCTGAATCTAATGAACACGTGTTGTCACTTCGCTAGCTCAGATTCCCATTGGCTGTAGGGTTGATGTAATCTTGTTGTCTGGCTGTCAGTTTGTAGATGTTTTCCAGTTCATATGCATGGTATTCTTCTCTGATGGGATCTATGTAACACTGACCCTCATCTGGATCTAAGGGTGCGATGACCCTAAGGCCATCTCTTTCGAATTTCATATGTCTTTTCTTCAAATCAACAACAGTGGAGTTGTTGAAGACCCAATAAATTCCTAACAATGCAGGGTAAGGACAGTTGTCATTAACAATTTCAATTACCTCAAAATCTGCAAAGGTTCTAACTCCGTTGATGTCCACAGGGACATACTCCAATCGTCCAAATGGGCTGACAGCTTGTTGATTGGCCATGTGAAGCATGATAGGGGAATAGATCAGCTTGGGTTTTCCCATCAGTGCCCAAGTTTGATTCATATAACATTTACCTCCGACCTTAAGTCGAGGACCACCTAGTCTATATCATACTCTCCTATCTGAGTATTCAAATGTAATTCTTTATTTTTCCTTCTCTTCTTGCCAATCTGGTGTACTGCGCTATTCAGTAAGGGGTCTACCTTTCCTAGATCATATTGCCTGATTAAGCTTTGTAGCTCTTGTACAACGTTCTCATCCTGAATTAACTTAAGACAAGTGTACAAAAATTCGATGAGCTTAATTACCTCTTTTCCCTCTCTCGACGAAGCAGAATGATTGAATACCAGTGGAATTCCATATTCTCTTACTTCTGGCCATGTTCTTGATGATGAGACTTGATCTCTTCTGAATTATTTCCTTGCATCTTCAAATGCTCATCTTTCTTTCTTGGCATCAAAATTTTGAGTCTTCTTTGCAGCTTTTCTGACTCCTGAGTCTTTTGTAGTCTTTCCCTGGTTCACTCTATCTTCTCCTGTAACAA
>JASDQU010101119.1:99004-115112 GCA_032191745.1 Picea mariana
CTGACCCTCATCTGGATCTAAGGGTGCGATGACCCTAAGGCCATCTCTTTCGAATTTCATATGTCTTTTCTTCAAATCAACAACAGTGGAGTTGTTGAAGACCCAATAAATTCCTAACAATGCAGGGTAAGGACAGTTGTCATTAACAATTTCAATTACCTCAAAATCTGCAAAGGTTCTAACTCCGTTGATGTCCACAGGGACATACTCCAATCGTCCAAATGGGCTGACAGCTTGTTGATTGGCCATGTGAAGCATGATAGGGGAATAGATCAGCTTGGGTTTTCCCATCAGTGCCCAAGTTTGATTCATATAACATTTACCTCCGACCTTAAGTCGAGGACCACCTAGTCTATATCATACTCTCCTATCTGAGTATTCAAATGTAATTCTTTATTTTTCCTTCTCTTCTTGCCAATCTGGTGTACTGCGCTATTCAGTAAGGGGTCTACCTTTCCTAGATCATATTGCCTGATTAAGCTTTGTAGCTCTTGTACAACGTTCTCATCCTGAATTAACTTAAGACAAGTGTACAAAAATTCGATGAGCTTAATTACCTCTTTTCCCTCTCTCGACGAAGCAGAATGATTGAATACCAGTGGAATTCCATATTCTCTTACTTCTGGCCATGTTCTTGATGATGAGACTTGATCTCTTCTGAATTATTTCCTTGCATCTTCAAATGCTCATCTTTCTTTCTTGGCATCAAAATTTTGAGTCTTCTTTGCAGCTTTTCTGACTCCTGAGTCTTTTGTAGTCTTTCCCTGGTTCACTCTATCTTCTCCTGTAACAACGCCTCCTCGAGTAATAACAATGACTCTAGGATCTGTTCCATGAGGTTCAACATATATTAGTTTCACTTGCGGGTTCCGCTAAGGTCCTCGTCTTTCCTTAAGCTTAGCTAGTAGTATAGGGAATTCCTCAATGATATGCTCAAAAGAGTTGCAATAACTGCAGGTGGTGCAAGGGTTCTGACAGTCCCTTGCTAGATTCCCTGGATGTGTGCAGTTGTAACAAATTATTTGTCCTTAGCCTCGACCCATTCCTCCTCCTCGTCCCCGTCCTGCGTATTCGCCGTGAGGATTGAGATTTCCTATTCCTGGGGAGTTATACTGTGCATTGTTTCCTTCTTGATGCACTTCGCCTTGGATCTTGTATATGTCTCTTGATCTTTCATGCATAAGGTCAAAGGCCCTACAATCTCTGTCATCATGCCCTACTGACTTATAGAATGTGAAATACAAGTTTGTGGGTGTCTGAACATACTTCTACATATAGTAGCACTCACCGGGGTGATTTCTGCATACTTCGCACCAGGGTAATGTGACTTGCTTCAAAGGGCTCAGAGCTCTTGAGGCCAAATATTCATGAAATGTAGGGTAGTGTTCCTTATCATGGACCTCTAATCTACATCTAACACACCATATGTCTTCTCTTTTGTCCTTTCCCTTATCCTTTTTTATTTCTTCGACGTGTAAAGACAAACTGGTCAACTGGCTCAAGATCTAGCTCATACATGAGCTGGATTCTTCCATAGGGGTTGATTCAAGCTTCATGGAAATCTCCAGCGCCTTAGACTGTGAAGCAATTTTCTGTTGCATCAGAGGAAATCTGATGTGCGGTAGCAATGTAGCAATGAAACTTTCTTTGTTCTGTTCATCTGGATCTTAAAATTTAATCGGCCTGTTAAGGTCTTGAATCTCTGATCGAATTCCCAGACAGGTTCGGAAACCTTTTGTTTGATCTCCTTCAGCTCTATAATACATTGTGACTTCGATTTGGGTTTCTTGAATTCTATAATCAGCACATTCTTGATCTCATTCAATGGTTGGGGCTGTGTAAGTCTTTGGACAAGCTTCATGTACCAGCTCAGTGCACGATCTCTAAGAGTAGTGTTGAAATGGGTTCTTTTGACAACCTCATCAATGACATTCTTAATATTCCACACAACTTCACAAGGGAACCAGTGTTGATCTGGGTCTTCAGATCCATCCCCTCTAAAGATAGGGAACCTCATCTCATCCGCCATAGAGCTACCTAGGTTACCTATCTGAGTAGATGTTGCACTGCTAGTAGTAACACTGTAAGGACTCTGGTGACTCTGATTAGTCTGATTGCCTAGTGTTGTTGAAACAACAGGAGGGTTAATGATACTTACTTCAGCAGTCTGCGCAGTTCCTAAGTTTTCTGGCTCGTCCTGGCAAATTTCTTCAATTTCTCCTTCCTTTGGCCTAGAGGGTACTGGATGTTCTTCGTCTGTTAGATATGCCTCTTCCCCACTGTAGAAACCTTGTTCTCCATAGTTTTTCTTGAACAGGTTCTCAAGGTGAACCCCTCTAAACACTCTCCCACTGCGTGTATGTCCAACTTATGTGTCGTTGTCCCTGTCTAAATTTTTGAACATTAGCTTTTTTGGCTTCAACCAATCTACTGTATATTTAGAATGTTCTTCTCATGCAAGCGCATCTTGATTCTTAGCTTCAGAAAATGCATAAATTTCCCTCTGGGTCCTTTGAAAAAGTATCTATCAGCTTGGCTATATGACTCTACTATGTCGATAGAAAATTCGGTGATATACCCTCCAATGGTACTATCAAACCAATGATCTACTGCTTTGGATACAGCGTTGTCGACTCTTTTAACCTTCTAGATCAACGACGACATCCAAACCATAGGGGGTCTAGATCTGATCTAAAAATGGGTATCATCGAACCTAGCCAACCACTCAAACAACTCCTGATGGATTCCTCCAAAGAAGATCTCATGGATGTCGGTGAAAATGTATCTTTGTAGCCAATCTTCAGTACTCAGCTTAGGGTTCTTGTTTTGGGCTTCAACGAAGTCCCTCTCTTGATCTTCTATCCACTTTTGAATCTCTGTCTTCTATGGGAACCACCTTGACATTCCCTCATGAAGATTTCAGTCTCGACAATAGAACCATTTGTTGGCACAGGGGCAGACCCGAGGTTCACTCCAAGAGCGCACCAACAAGCCCTAGATACTGGCCCTTTCGGCAACACCTGTGAAGCAGATGCAGTCTCACCTGAAGCAGCTATGAGGGGGGATTGCAGGACAAAGATGTCTACAACTAGGGGAATATCAAGTGGATCCAGTACAACATCAACTCATTATGCATCTAACACTTATAAATCTAGATATATCCTGCGCAGCTATAGATCTGATCTAACACAACAATGAAAATAACAATATAACAACGACAGAGATCAAAGCAACAATCACACTCAACACAAGATATACGTGGTTCACCCTCTCTCTAGGGCTACGTCCACAAAACTGTGCTTATGATTTATTAAGGTAAAGATTACAGTTATTTTTTGCGCTCTCTGCTAGCATATCTTCTTCTTCTTCTCTCTTTCTCTCCCCCTCCTGCACACCCAGCTGCAGGACTTGATCTTCACACTGAGCTGAAGATCTTACAATTCCAGAAGTCTCTTACTGTAAACACTTCTCTCACTCACAATACAATATTATGTCAATGAAAAACAATCAATAACAATTCTCAACAATAGTAACGACCTGACCTAGGTCCTCTCGACCTCTATTTATACAATATAGTCCCTCACCGACAGCCTTACATCGAGACCTAGGTGTCAAAAACCATAGATATACAAACCCTAGGTCAACTTGACCCTCTTTTCCTGGGCTTCGCCAACTTGTCTCTCCTTTCTTCCTGCGCGGTGCTAACGGTGGCTTTTCTCGCTATCTAAGTTGTCCTTGATCCATATGCCTTGCATATCTATCATCCCTGATCTCCTCATCCAACGGCTAGCTTTCTTGGGATTCGCTCCTTCTTTTCTTCTCTTTTTCTTACTTCGACCTAGTAACTGTCATTGTGTCTCCCACAAAGTTCGCAGTTTACCTCTTCTTCCTTGATCTTCGCTTGATTGCATACCCAAGGGCCAATAGGACTAATCTCCATTGGGTAGGGAAAGGGATGGGGCTGACAAGCTAGGAAAGAGGGGCTAAGATTGAGGGCTTAACTCAAGGGAATATTATAATGTATTCCTGAAAAATACTAAAGTTGGGAAATAAACCCAATTATTCTGAGTTCCTTTGAGGAGAGGAACAAACTCCAAGTGGAGAGGAGCATGCTCCTAGAGATCCAAGTGTCACCCAGGACACATGCTGATTTATGTGGGAAGTTCCACCTTTGTTGGGGGTTCACGAACCATTCTTTCCACCTTCCCGAGAAGTTCTCTCTCATCAGTCGGCTCTCTCATGATTCTACATAGTGACCATTCTCACCATTTTTTCCTTGTTCTCTCTCAACATTCTGACCAGCTTGGCCATTTATTTTCCCATGAGTTCATCCTCAGCATTCTGGCCCTCCCTTGTGCAGTCCACGCACACACTGAACAAGCTAGCAGCCAAATCCTTTTCTACCATTGTGAACCTCTATAATTTTCCGATTTGTCCCTTTTTCCTTACCCGATTTTGTTTGTGGTGGATTGAAGAGGCGGGTTATCATGCCTGTAGTTGAAGAGGCGAGTTTTCAGGCCCATGGTTGAAGAAGATGGTTATCAGGCCTATGAGAAAATCTCTCCAGGAGAGAGAGTTCGTGGGGGAAGTGATTTTTCCTAGAGGGAGTCCAGCACCAGCTATGGAGCTCTAAGAATTCCTGATCTGACCTGTTGCTGAAGGCTTGGAAGGGAAGTGGAGCAATCAATGGACTATGGAACAGTGAAGGTTCATATTCCCTGGGTGGGATGGGAATGTGGGATGGGAAGGTGGGATGGGAATGTGGGGAATGAGAGTCCATGAGCAGTGGGATTCATTTTCCTTGGGTGGAGTTTTGTCCCAGATCGGGGGTGACCCACTACTGAGTGTGACGAGCAACATGTTCTAAGGCTGGGAGGTTTGTGGAAGGTATGCATGGAGATGGTGGTCATTTATTAAAATATAAGTACCAAATCTCTATTCTCTGTATGATGTGTATCTTGTACATGTGTTATAATGTTATCATAATTGTCTGTGTTTATTACATGTATGTATTACTGTCTCTTACACATGAATAAGTCTATGAACAAACTGTTATAATTGTTTATATTGCATTAGATAGATATGTATATAAATATATATGTATCAAAGCATGAAAGTTTAGGTGGCATGGCCTAGCTTTTTGGTTTAAGACCGGGGATGTGATGAATTGGTGTCAGAGCCAAGAGAGATGTCCAGAATGTGACGCTGCCCGACTTGTTGGTGGCTGGGGATGTTACAAATTGGTATCAGAGCTAGAAGAAAAATATAAAGTTGATTGAGTAGCGTGACCCGATAGAGGTTAAAGGTCAGGGACACCACAAATTGGTATCAGAGTCATGGTCTCAACACTGAGCCTGGATGGGCCAGGAAAGTGGAAGTTGAAGAAAAGGTTTCAGAAAGAGAATTGTTGTTGAAATGAAAAAAATTTAAGTTTAGAGCCCAGTTTTTGACAATGAGCTTGAATTAGGCCGTATAAGTGGTTATGGAATCAAAAGTTCAAAGAAAATTGTTTTCAAGAAGGAAAAAATTTGAATTTCAGAGCATTTTAGAGTGCCAAGAGAACACCTTGGTCATGTTTGGAAGCTTAGGAGGTATAGTGGTTCAATAAAGATAGCAAAGAAAAGAGATTGCAGTAACCATGGGTTTGGAACTGCAAGGCTTGAAGTTGGGTCGTGGGATCTATTTGGGAGAAGGAGGATCCTCCACAATCGTCCAATATGGAGAAAGGTGCAAGAGGATTAACCCCTAAGTACTTCGGACTTCGTGACTTTGGCGAAGTTTCTGTGTGATAGAGAAGAAAGGGGCAAAGCCCGAAGCTCCAAAGTCCCGGAGTGGATGTACATCGTAGATCCGAGGAGAAGTGATTGATCGTTGGTTTTGGCCGAAGATACATCAGAGCCATAGATGAAGCCAAGGGCAAGTGGCAAGGTGCAACGATGAGGAAAATAGACCTCAGCTGTCAGATCTGTACACAATAGGTTGTGAACCATAGAACTTGCATCCATTTGGAATTTGACGCTCAAGAGAAACAAATTGTGCTAAGTCACAAAATCCCGAAGCCCAAAGTCTCGAAGTCTGAAGTTAATCCAGATCATTTGTTAAATGGGACACATGTTAGTAGATTGGCTAGTTTGGGAGCTCGGTGTTCGGGAGAGATGGAGGAGCGCTAAGGAGAATTATCCAAAGTCCTGAAGCTTGAAGTCCCAAAGTGACATGGCATGATGATGTCACCCAGGGTGGCGTGACTTCCTTAGTCCTACCACGTGTTAGTCAGAATGGAACTTCGACAACCTTGTTGGACCAAAAGCAATATGACATGTGGGGGCCATGTGTCACTACCTTATATGATGACAGTTGTACAATGTGGACCCTGGAAGATAAAGTAGTGAGGAATTTCGACATTCGGAAGTTAACGGGCTTGTGGAAGTAAAATATTTTGAAGCCTAAAGTGTCGAAGTTCCGAAGCACCAATGTGACGTGACATGATGATGTCACCTAGGGTGACATGGACCTAACCTATCCTACCACATGTCACCTACTTGTTCCTTTGATAGACCTTTATAACCTATGGTGACCTGACACGTGTTTCTCATCATTGGGACCACGTGTTACCACCATAATGGAATGACAATAGAGCTAAGGAAACCACCGAGTTCAGAAACTAGGTGTTCAGAGGAAAGGTTAGAAGAAGTTGTGAAAACTTCTAAAGTCCGAAGCACCAAAGCCTGAGGAGACACCGGTTTAGTACTTCGTCGGTTCGGTGTTCGGGGAAATTACAAAGTGATGAGGTAGAAACCTCAGAAGTCTAAAGTTCCAAATTCAAGAAGCATGAGAATGACGTTTCCGATTCTAGTATTTCGGCACGTGGGGCCCTTGATGGTTGTAAGGGACACGTGGCGCAAGATCTTGCAAGGGACATGTGGCATTGTGGTGAGATGAAAACACCTGAAGCCTAGAATTTTGAAGCATAGAGTAAGTGCCCAACTATTAGCACTTGGTCACAGAGGTGATCACATGAGGATTAAAGGCTAAAGGGAAGGGGCTAGCACCCGGAAATTTTGTTTAAAGAAAAGAAAAGGGACAAATTGTTCAAGTGGCCACCACTTCCTTCTCAGGATTCATAATTGAGCATGTAAGAAGCTATTGGAAAGGTCTTGAATAGTAGAAGATAATTGTTCACCCATAAATTGTATCTGAACAGTCAATTTCTTAGGAAAACAACAGAAAATAAGTTTGATATATTAATGAATTAGAATGGTTCATGTTTCCATGATATTATTAAGAACAGTTAGCCTGAAAAATTTCGGTTGGTTGCACATTGCTTTTGCAAAATTAACAGTTGTCATGTTAGAGTCAACATAGAGTGAAAAAATTATGGATGATACTTAGGTAGTATTCAGTCAAGAAGATGAAAATAGAGGGTTGAACGTCCATTTGGATAGGGAAGGAAGCAACTCCAATGGACATGGAGGAGAAAGGGAGGAGGACATAAATCTGGCTGATACCCTCAGAAAATTGTAGATAGATGTTCAAAGCCATAAGGATGATAATGAGAGTCTTATGAAGGTCAAGGAACAACAATAAGACTTCAACATGAATTTAATTCAGATCCTGGAAAGAATTGAAAATAATTTGGATAAGGAGAGTGTCTCCAGCAAATCAGGAAGGAACAGGACCCCTGAGAAGAAAGGAAGATCAGGGAGTGGTAGCAGACATCACCATCACTCCCAAAAGAATTCCCATAGGAGAGCACACAGTAGCTCAAGTCCATCCCATATCAGGAAACATAGGAGGTCTGGGGTGGATGAGTTGAAAGGAGAAATGAATAAGATCAAACCTCCTACTTTTGATGGAGAACATAAGAAGGATGAAGATGCTGAGACATTGATGCTAGGCATGAGGAAGTACTTCCAATTGCATAACTATTCTTCTCATGTAGAGGGAAGAATTTCCATCTACCAACTTAAAGGAAAGGCATCCATGTGGTGGGATCAGTTGGTGCAAGTACAACACCTCAAGGAGAAAAACGCAACTTGGAAGGAATTCAAGAGGCATTTTGAGAAAAAATACCTAACCAAGAGGTATTATGATATAAATATGAAATATTTATTTGAAATTAATCTGGGAAGCATGGCTATTGATGAATATTAAAGGAGATTCTTTGAGTTGTTAAAGTATGTCTCCTTCATCAAGGATGAAACCGTGAAGATTCATAGGTACCTAAGTGGGCTTCCATCTTACATCAGTGATAAAATCCAATATGATGATCCAAAGACTTTGGAAGAAACTATAAGGAGATAAAAATTATTATATGATCAAAAAAAAGGAAAGCATACTTTCTAGAAGGCTTGGGAGGACAAGAAGAAATTCAAGAAGGAACAGAAGCAGAAGGGAAACAAGCCTCCATTTTTCAGAAATAGTCCTCAAGGATAACCATGTTTTAGAGAGCATAGAACGACTGAGGTAGGAGGGAAAACGTCAAGGAAGGCACCCATTCAATGTTGGGGTTGCAAAGGAGACCACAAGTATAGAGATTGTCCTCACAAAAATGACAAGGTGAGAGTTTTCCACAATGTCCAACAAGCAAAAATAGTGAAGGAAATGGGCAGAAGTGTACCAAGGATCTATGCATCTCTGGACAACAAGCAAGTTGAGTTTCAATCACACATGATTGAATTTGAAGGTATGATCAATAACCATGCCTTTATTATTATACTTGATTCAGGGGATAGTCATAGCTATATAAATCCTAAGGTTGTGGAAAGATTTCTTTTTCGAAGAAGCAAGCATGGGAAATCTTGGTTGGTGCAGCTCGCTACATGAGACAAGAGAAAAGTTGTTGAGTTGGTTAAATCATGTCTAGTGGGCATGAATGGACTGTGTACCAAGGAAGATTTGAACATCTTTCCATTGGGATCATACGATTTTCTAATTGGTATGGATTGGTTGGACCAACATCATGCCATATTAAACTGTCATAACAAGGCATTCACTTTCTTTGATGAAGAAGGAAATCAGAGAACAATCCAAGGAATTCCTAGGGTAGTTACTATTCGGGAAATATTAGCAATGCAGCTAAAGAAGTGTTACAGGAAGGGTTGTCAAATATTTGCAGCCCATATGGAGGAAGCATCTAAGGATAAGGTGCCAGATATGGAGGAGCATGCAGTCCTGGAATATTTTGAAGATGTGTTCAAGGAGATACTAGGACTACCCCCAAAGAGAGATATTGATTTCTCTATAAATTTGATTCCTGGACCAGCTCCAGTATCAAAGACTCCTTACATAATGAGTACACCAGAGATGAAGGAATTGCAAATGAAACTTGAAGAAATTTTAAAGAAAGGGTATATACACCCAAGTGTGTCACCTTGGGGAGCCCCAGTATTGTTCGTGAAGAAGAAATATGGGACATAGAGAATGTGCATTGATTTCAGACAGTTGAACAAAGTGACTATACAGAACAAGTATCATTTGCCAAGGATCGATGATCTCTTTGATTAGTTGAAGGACACAAAGATATTCTCAAATATTGATCTCATGTCAGGATATCATCAAGTAAGGATCATATATGAAGACGTCAAAAATACCACCTTCAGGACAAGGTATGGTCATTATGAGTTCATAGTGGTGCCATTTGGGTTATCAAATGCACCAGTTGTTTTTATTTTCTTAATGAATGGTGTTTTTCGGGAATATTTAGATAAGTTTGTCATTGTTTTTCTGGATGAAATTATTGTATATTCCAAGTCGGAATAAGAGCATGAGCATCATTTGAGGATCGTGTTGCAAGTGCTAAGAGAGCATCATCTGTATGCCAAATTGAGAAAGTGCTCATTTTATCAAAACATAATTCACTATTTGGGGCATATCATATTTGAAGAAGGGATAGCAATGGACCCTGAAAAGATTGAGTCCATTAAAGGGTGCACAACACCTAAGAATGTGGAAGAAGTCAAATACTTCACGGGTCTAGTTGGCTACTAAAAAAGGTTCATTACAAGGTTTTTGAGAATAGCTCACCCCATCACTTCCTTGCAAAGGAAGGGGAAGAAGTTTCAATGGGCAGAAGAATGTGAAAAGAGCTTCTAACAATTGAAGCAATTGTTAACCAATGCTCCAATTATGAAGATTGCAGATCCAAATGAAGATTTTGTGGTTTTCACAGGTGCATGCAAAGAAGGACTTGGTGGAGTCCTTAGTCAGAACGAATTTGTGATTGTTTCAAGTCTAGAAAATTGAAAGAGAATGAGAGGCTCTACACCACTTACGACTTGGAGTTGGCAGCCATAGTGCACACTTTTAAGAAGTGGAGGCACTACCTCATGGGAAAGAGGTTTGAGCTAAGGAAAGACCATAACGGTCTGAAACATTTGTTTGATCAGCCAACTTGGAATGCTAGGCAGATTAGATGGTTGGAATTCCTCTGTGAGTTTGACTTTGATATCAAGCAAATCAAAGGAAAGGAGAAAAAAGTGGTTGATGCACTACATGCTACAACCATTAGCATGTGTCAGACAGATCTTAAAGGCAGAATTTCTGAGGCTACAAAAGTTGATTTGTAGTACATAGAATTGGTAACTAAATTGCACCAAGGTAAATTGCAATAGAAAGCTGAATATTATGAATTGGGAATTGATGGAATTCTCTTGTACAAAAATAGAGTTTATGTACCAAATTATCCGGAATTGAGGAGTGCGATTTTAAAAGAGATGCATAATGTGCCTTATGCAAGACACCCAGGATATCAGAAAATAGTTTCAGCAGTCAAGATCCATTATTATTGGCTAGGCATGAAGAGGGAGATTGTTGAATACATATATAAATGCTTGGAGTGTAAAAGGGTCAAGGCTGAGCATAGACACCTAGCTAGGTTGTTGCATACATTACCCATTCCTCAGTGGAAGTGGGAAGTTGTGACAATGGATTTAATCACAGGATTTCCCAGAACAAGAAAGAAACATGATGCAATCATGGTGGTCATGGACAAGCTTACTAAAGTTTCCCATTTCATTCATATGAAGGTTATTCACAAGGCAACCAATGTTGTTAATATTTATATGAGGGAAGTATCACACTTGCATGGAATTCCAAAGACAATTATGTATGACAGAGACCCAAAGTTTACTTCAAAGTTTTGGAGAGGATTATTCAAAGGGTTCAGAACAAATCTAAACTTCATCACAACCTATCATCTTGATTCTGATGGGAAAATAGAAAGGGTGAACCAAGTGATAGAGGATATGATAAGGATGTATGTGATGGAAAAACCATCTAAATGGGAAGATTATCTACACTTGGGTAGAATTTGCCTACAAAAATGGATATCAAGAATCACTGAAGATGAGACCATTTGAGGCACTTTATGGCAGAAAGTGCAACACCCTAGTAAGCTGACACAACCCAGCTAATAGGACAATGGTTGGGACAAAGTTGCTCAAGGAAATGGAAGAGAAAATGTTGAATATTAAACATAATTTGAAGGTTTCCCAAGACAGGAAGAAAAGTTATTCTGACACGAACATAACTCACAGGGAATTTAAAGTGGGTGATCATGTTTTCTTGAAGGTGAAAGCCAACAAAAGTTCCTTGAAGTTGGGAAACTATTCCAAGTTGGCAGTCAGATATTGTGGGCCATTTGAAATCCTAGAGAGGATTGGTCCAGTAGATTATATGCTTGCATTTCGTGCATCTATGTCTATACATAATGTATTTCATGTGTCATTGATTAATAAATATATACCTAATGCTAATCATGTTATTGATTGGAATGTGATTCAGGTGGAGCAAGAAAACATGTTTCAAGTGCATCCGGTACACATTATGGACCAAAAAATCAAACATCTCGATAATCAAGCCATATGGATTGTAACAGTCCAATGGACCTGGTACGGTCTCGAGGATGCAACATGGGAGCATGGAGATGCTATGCGGGTAGAATACCCACATCTTTTTGAAGATTTTGAAAATCTTGTTGATATTATGTAAATGAGTTGCAGTGAGGACAGTGAAACAATAAGGGGAGAGGATTGTAATACCCCAAGGCCAAGCCCCTGTGAAATGTAATGTTGTTTGTAGGTTGGTGAGCCAATTAATTATAATCTGGTAGGCTTATGTGTATATTAGTCCGGAGAGCCTAGATGCCAATGCCAGTGGGCTTGATTTTGTATATGTAATTATCCAGATTATTAATAAAATACAAAACTGCGTGTAGACCGACCACAAAGAAAGGATTATGGGGGACTAAGCTCCACTGGGTAGGGAAAGGGATGGAGCTGAGAGGCTAGGAAAGAGGGTCTAAGCTTGAGGGATTAACCCAAGGGAATATTATAATGTATTCCTGAAAATACTAAATTGGGAAATAAACCCAATTATCCTAAGTTCCTTTGAGGAGAGGAACAAAATCCAAGTGGAGAGGAGCGTGCTCCTAAAGAGACAAGTGTCACCAAGGATGCATGTAGATTTATGTGGGAAGTTCCACCTTTGTTGGGGGTTCACGAACCATTCTATCCACCTTCCTAGGGAGTTCTCTCTCATTAGTCAGCTCTCTCACGATTCTACATATTGACCATTCTCACCATTTGTTTCCTTGTTCACTCTCAGCATTCTGACCAGTCTGGCCATTTAGTTTCCCATGAGTTCATCCTCAGCATTCTAGCCCTCCCTTGTGAAGTCCACATATGTACTAAACAAGCTAGCAACCATAGCCTTTTCCTCCATTGTGAACCTCTGTAATTTGTTGAATCGTCCCTTTTTCCTTACCCAATTTTGGTTGTGGTGGATTGAAGAGGTGGGTTGTCAGGCCCATGGTTGAAGAGGCAGGTTGTCAAGTCAGTGGTTAAAGAAGCAGTTTTTCATTCCTGTGATAAACTCTCTCCAGGTGAGAGAGTTCATCGGGAAGTGATTTCTCTTGGAGGAAGTCTAGCACTAGCTACGAAGCTCTGAGAATTCCTGATCTGACCTGTTGTTGAAACCCTGGAAGGGAAGTGGAGTAGTCGATGAACTTTGGAACAGTGAAGGTGCATATTCACGGGGTGGGATAGGCATGTGGGGAATGAGAGTCTGTGAGCAGTGGGCGTAAGTAGGCTCCTTGGAGAGAATCCTTCCAGTTGCACTGTGCAGTTTCCTATAGCCTCAACCTAGGTCTAGTATTCCTTTTCCCTCGGTGGAGTTTATTCCCAGCTCAGGGGTGACCCATTGATGAGTGTGATGAGAAAAGTGAACCTGGAAATTCTACACATAGTTAGTGGTCATCTATTAAAATATAAGTACCAAATATTTGTGCTATGTATGATGTGTGTCTTGTACATGCGTTATAATGTTATCATAATTATTTGTGTTTATTGCATGTATGTATTACTTTCACTTCCACATGAAAAAGTGTATGAAACAAATGTTATAACTGTTCAGATTGCATTATATATGTGTGTGTGTGTGTGTGTGTGTGTGTGTGTGTGTGTGTGTGTGTGTGTGTGTGTGTGTGTATCAGATCATGAACATTTCAGTGGCATGGCCTGGCTTGTTGGTTTAAGACCAGGGATGTCATGAATTGGTATAAGATCTAAGAGAGACATCTAGGATGTGACGTTTCCCAGCCTGTTGGTGGCTGGGGATGNTGTGTGTGTGTGTGTGTGTGTGTGTGTGTGTGTGTGTGTGTGTGTGTGTGTGTGTATCAGATCATGAACATTTCAGTGGCATGGCCTGGCTTGTTGGTTTAAGACCAGGGATGTCATGAATTGGTATAAGAGCTAAGAGAGACATCTAGGATGTGACGTTTCCCAGCCTGTTGGTGGCTGGGGATGTTACAAATTGGTATCAGAGCTATAATAAAATGATAAAGTTTGAGTAGCATGACCCGATAGAGGTTGAAGGTCGAGGATGCCACAAATACGAACACCTAAGTGGAAAGTAGATCATGAAATCCAATTATTTCCAAATCCCCTTTGTTGAATATTGGGATAAATAGATAGTTCATTCAAGAAGAAAATGAAGTAAATAATAGGTTGCGAGCATTGTTGGAGCAGGGTGTGATTTGATCAAGTACCTCACCTTATGTGTCAAATATCATAATTGTGCCTAAGAAGGATAGGAGTTGGAGAATGTGTATCGATTGTAGGGCATTGAACACGATTACACTAAAGATTCGACACACTCTTCCCATGATTGATGATCTATTGGACCAGCTACATCATGCCAAGTACTTCACTAAGCTAAATTTGAAATCAGGATATCATCAAGTATGAATCAAAAAAGAAGATACCTGGAAGATTGTTTTCAAGAAAAGGAATGGTTTGTATGAGTGTTTGGTTATAACATTCAGTTGCAATGCACCAACTACATTTATGGGACTAATGAATGATGTTTTATTCCCTTATCTAGATTCATTTGTTATTCTCTATTTCTATGATATACTGGTTTAGAGTGATACCTTGGATGATCACATCTCACATCTTATGAAGGTGTTAGAGACCCTAAAGAAGAGCCAACTACTAGCCAATCTCAAGAAATGTGAGTTTTCTCGGTAGTATTTAGTGTACTTGGGGTATGTGATCAGTGGAGGTGAGCTCAAGATAGATATTTCCAAGATGGAGGCTGATCTAAAAAATGATAAAGGCTTGTATTCTTGAAAATATTTGCAAGTTTTATTTAAGTGTTCTTATGCAAAAGGATCAATTTGCAAACACAAATTTGATAGAAATTAGACATTCAAGATGCAATAATAACCAGAAAAATACAGTGAACAGTAAACACATAACACAACAAATGATAAAGGAGTTAACCCCTCTCTTGGGCTACATCTCCTGGTCCATCTTCCAATGGATCTTTTATATTATTTGTTCAAAGTGATAAAATATGTTCTTTACAATGATCAAAATGCCAAATAGATGGCTCCAATGGCTTCATAATGTCCAAAAACCCCTAGCTAGGCTTTTTCGGCACCTGATTTGGCCAAAATTTGAAGAAGATAGGCTTCCTAGAAGTTCCCCTTCAAACTTGTTGTCTCTGGATCGCCAAAATGCACCTCTGTGTGTCCAACCTAGCCTCTGTGCTCATTTCCATGCTAAAACCTAGCACCGGGTGCATAACCAAAAAACCACGCAAACTGTAGGACGATTAGGGAACCTAGCCCCCTAACCGCAAGCCGTTGGGCATATGGGTGATATGACCGCACCTCCTCACATAAAAGGGCTGAGTTTTAAAAACCATTGGTTAAGCGCCAAGTGCCCAGGTGGGCGGGGCTCTGAATCTATTTGAAACACGTGCGTGGGTGGTCATATGGTGAGTCACATGTGATTGGGGGCCGGGGCTTAGCCCCGGCCCGGACCACGCCCAACCATAATACAATGCAAATTCAAGTAGAATTAAAACCATATATATGTTAAGAACTAATGGTGGGCACGCCGGTTGGGCGGTCCTTCCCAAACATCTACCCCTACCTGGAGGTTGTGGGGTCGAGTCCTGCAAACTCCACAAATTTTAACCATTGACTAGGTGACACGTGGCAGCCCTCGCTTGGGCCACTTGTCACCAATCCATTCGCCACAAATATGCCATGTGTCGGACGCTAATTCGTCCACATGACTGCCACTCAACACCTGCCACATGTCATATAGCCCTGCCAACTCAGCATCTACCACATATTTTACAACTCTGCCAACTCAACATCTATATGGACTGTACGCACTGTACAGTCAGCAATTGTTTTTTGCCTGTTTGACAATTTGAACAGAACGCGATATCTCACTCATCTGACGTCTGTTTGAACCCGTTCGAGTTGCATTGGGTTCATGTCAACGAAGCCTACACACTTGTTCAATATGAAGCGATTCTGAGCACTTTGAATTTTGAGCAAAATTTGATCCCTTGGATCACACCTCCCCATTGGAAAGCTTTTGGACCTCCAAAAGTTTACTTTCAGTCTATCTGAAGATGAGGGTATAGTTCCCTCACCTTTCCAACCTCAATCCACTTAGCTTTTCTTGGATTTGTGCCTTTAAGACCAATTCGAAGATATTCCACATTTCCCCATTTTGAAGTTCTCATTCTCCTGTCAAGGATTGTGTCTTCATGCAGTTCTGTAAGATATTCTGGGGAGAAATCATCTATA
>JASDQU010101119.1:117825-129173 GCA_032191745.1 Picea mariana
GCTCTTCTATCATATAAGTATGGGATTCCCAACACAATACCATAGATATCCAAAGGAATAACATCAAGCTCTACCTCATCTATAAAATTTGCAGTGATGGCAATCCTAAGTTTACACCTTCTTGTCACCTGCAATTTAGCATTATCACATATCCAACCGAGAGGGTATGGTTTAGGATGTGGAATAGTTTCCAATTTTAATTTCTTGACAGTGTCCTCAGATATAAGGTTTGCTTGAGATCCAGTATCAAAAAGAGTATCTATCTTGGTATGCTTTGAAACAACCCTTATGTGAAAAAGTTCTATTCTTTCTTTTTCTTGTCGAGTTTCATTGAGATTATTGTTACTTGAAGAACTAGTACTTGCAATAGAACCCTTACCTTGATAACCCATGGCTGTAATCTTTGTTTCATCACCCGAACCAGAACCTAAATCATGTTGTATGGTTGCAGCAGTCTTTGACTTCCCTTTGTTGCCAAACTTTTTGGGTCTTCTTTCAGGATGAAGTTTCCAACAATGGTCTTCATCATGGCCATCTTTTGAACAATGTTTTCATGTAAATTTTTCTCCCTCTTTTTTAACAACAACATTCTTTTTTCCATTGCCCTTGAACTTCCTCTTTCCTTTGTCTCCATGACTGAAAGGCTTCTTGTTACCCTCATGATTTTCATTCCTTCCTCTGGCATCCAAATGAGTTGCCTGAACACAAACTTCATCTAGATTTGAAGGGTTAAACATGAGTATTGTATGTCTCAAGTAACTATGTAAAGCTCCAATGTATTTGAGTAAAGTTTCTTGAGAAGACAAATATACTCCTAAAACCAAAGCTCTTCTCCTAAATTCTTGAGTAAATCTTTGCACATTTTTCCCTTAAGCTTGTCTAAAATTTTGCCAATCCATAATAGCTTTTTGCATATAAGCCAATGGGTAAAATTGGTTTTTAATTGCAACAATAAAATCATTCCAAGAGGTTAAAATTTTACCATGTTTCTTCATGTCCTCTTGAGTCTTGGCTTCCCACCAAATGAGTGCTGCACTATCCAATCTTAAAGAAGCAAGCTGAATCTTAGTTTCATCATCTTGAATTTTTTGTATCCTGCAATACACCTCAATCTGACGAATCCAGTTATCTAATTTCTCAACATTTACCTCTCCATTGTACATTGGAAATTCAAATTTAATATCAAGCTTTAACAAAGGAATTTGTGGAGGAATTTTACCATGTTCCCTTGGAGAATTTGGAAGAGGTTGCGAACTAGAAGAAGAAGAGGAAGATGGAGGTGAGGGAGGTGGGGAAGCACCATTCCCTCCATTTCCTTTTGGAGTTTTATCACCACTGTCTCCCTTGTTCTTTGAAGGGTTGGAGCCTTCACCTTGCAACCTTGTATTCCTCCCTTCCATCAAGACTTTCATCATTTCTCTCATTTCCATGAAAGCCTTTATGAGATCTTCATCTTCTGTAGGAATATTTTCATGGCTCTCTTCATGAGCCATACTTGGTGAATGCCTCCTTGAAGCTTGAGGTGATGATATAATCTTTCTTCTTGAAGGATGAGCATTGAGAACTTGGCTCTACAAGTTGACCTTCTCCTCTTGTGAGTTTCAACCTTGTGAGCATCAGAAAACAAAACACTTGCAAATAATCAAGCCTTCAAAAACCTAAGCTCTGATACCAACTTGATCTAAAAAATGATAAAGGCCTGTATTCTTGAAAATATTTGCAAGTTTTATTTAAGTGTTATTATGCAAAAGGATCAATTTGCAAACACAAATTTGATAGAAATTAGACATTCAAGATGCAATAATAACCAACAAAATATAGTGAACAGTAAACACATAACACAACAAATGATAAAGGAGTTCACCCCTCTCTTGGGATACATCTCCTGGTCCARCTTCCAATGGATCTTTTATATTATTTGCTCAAAGTGATAAAATGTGTTCTTTAAAATRCTCAAAATTCCAAATAGATGGCTCCAATGGCTTCAGAATGTCCAAAAACCCCTAGCTAGGATTTTTCGGCACCTTATTTGGCCAAAATTTGAAGAAGATAGGCTTCCTGGAAGTTCCCCTTCAAACTTCCTGTCTCTGGATCGCCAAAATGCACCTCTRTGTTTCCAACCTAGCCTTTGTGCTCATTTTCATGCTAAAACCTAGCACCGGGTGGATAACTGAAAAACCACGCAAACTGTAGGATGGTTAGGGAACCTAGCCCCCTAACCGCAAGCCGTTGGGCATATGGGTCATATGACCGCACCTTCGCACATAAAAGGGATGAGTTTTAAAAACCATTGGTTAAGTGCCAAGTGTCCAGGCACGCAGGGCTCCGAATCCATTTGAAACATGCGCGTGGGTGGTCGTACAGTGAGCCACATGTGACTGGGGGCCGAGGCTTAGCCCTCGCCTAGATCGCACCCAACCATAATACAATGCAAATTCAAATAGAATCAAAACCATATATATGTTAAGAACTAATGGTGGGCACGCCAGTTGGGTGGCCCTTCCCAAATCTCTACCCCTACCTAGAGGTCACGGGGTCGAGTCCTGCAAACTCGAAAAATTTTAACCATTGACCAAGTGACACGTGGCAGCCCTCGCTTGGGCCACATGTCACCAATCCATTCGCCACAAATATGCCACATGTCGGACACTAATTCATCCACATGACTGCCACTCAACACCTACGACATGCCGTATGACCCTGCCAACTCAACATCTACCACATGTCATATGGCCCTGCCAACTCAACATCTATACAGACTGTACAGTCAACACATTTTTTTTGCTTGTTTGACAATTTGAACAGAATGCGATATCTCACTCATCCGATGTCCATTTGAACCCGTTCGAGTTGCGTTGGGTTCGTGACGAGGAGACCTACGCACCTATTTGTTTTAAATCAATTCCGAGCACTTTGAATTTTGAGCAAAATTTGATCCCCTAGATCAGAGGCCATCATAAAATGGACAACTCCTACCAATTGCATAGAATTTAGTATCTTTGTTGGGAAACACAATACTTGTGGAAATTCATAGGTTCATTTTCAACAATAGCCGCACCACTCCATGTAATAAAAAAGAGAAATAAGGGTTTCCAATGGGGGAAGAACCAATGGAAGGCATTTTATGAGATGCAAATAAATATTAGTTAAGCACCAGTTCTTGTGCTACTAAACTTGCATAATCCCTTCAAAGTGAAGACATATGCAATTGGGTATTCCACGGGAGTAATCTTGATGTAGGGAGGAAGGTCCATCTACTATCATTGTGAAGTATTTCATGAATTTTTCCTCAAATACCCTACCTACGAACGATATATCTATGCCTTGGTATAAGTTGTCAAACGGTCTAAGAACTATCTAATGGGAAAGGAGACCATCATCCAAAACGAACACCAATTTCTTCAGTATTTGCAAGCCTATAGTAAGTTACAACAAACCAGGAACTAAAAATGGATGGGGTTCTTACAACAATTTTGTTTGGTCGTAAAGTATAAGAAGGGTAGCACAAACAAGTCGGAATACATGCTTTCATGGCCCACCACATCCAATATTACAACTTTGGGAACTATGATCCACATGGAGCCTTTTACCCAGGATGCATACAAAGAGGCATATAGAAACAATGAGGAAATCAAGGAGGTGTTTTAGTAGTTAAAGGGCCAAATTCATATAGAAGAAGGTGACAACAAGGTTGACTATCATTTCTAGAATGGTCTACTCTACAAGGTTGACAAGCTTTGAGTTTTTGATAGAAGAGGAACTTTGTTTTTGTTTTTGTTTTCTCGACATTTCAATCCCTAAGATGGGATCATCATCAGGAGGTTGTAAGATAAATTATTAGGGATCTCCCAAACCCTAAGTAAATATATGTTAATACAAATGAGAGAGCTGACCAATGTAGGTATTATTCCAGGTTGCTATTATTTTTTTTTTTTTTTTCCAGGTTGCTATTGTTTTTGTTTTCAATTTTCTGTATAACAGGTTTCCATGCCTCTTTAATTTTGAACCCATAATCTTTGTTGATGTTTAAAACATTTAATTCTATTTCAAGGTATTCACTCACCTTCCATTTATCGTAGTGGCTCAGCTTTTCATTGATTTTAGTGTTGTCAATACAAATCAGATGGCGAGTGTTTTGCGAATGTTCAACCAAGGAAGATTGCTTGACCTAATTATGTTTTATGTCAGCGCAATTTTATTTGAGTATAACATGTAGTGATCTCTTTGTATCTCCAATATAATATTTTCCACATGAGCATGGTATTCTGTAAACATCCTTATGATGTTTTGGATCTATGACATCTTTAGCACAATCCAAAATGCTCTTGAGTGTGTTAGGAGGAGTGAACATAACCCTAATATTTCCCTTCTTTGAAATTCTTGTGATTTTGTCTGGTGTTCCTTTGATGTAAGGGAGTGTGATATTATTTATTTCATCCCATTGTTCATGCACTGTCTGGTTTCTATGTCTTTCTCTTGAGACCGTCTTTTTAAATTGATGTTCTTTATAATCATTTATCTTGAAAACATCAACCAAGTGATTAAGTTCTTGCATCACATGATCACTGTCGCAAACCCTAATTTCATGCGTCACTAATTTGTTCCTAAAGGTGAATGATTGTAGCTTATTGAAGGATCACACCTCCAAGGTTGAAGAACATATTTTTTTGGGGAAGAAAATTTCCAACTTATAGAGGTATGCGTACTAGACCAAAATGAAAGAATATGTAACATGATATATTAGAGGATGTATACTTTGTTGTACCAACAAGCCCAATAACAAGAAGCAAGGTCTATACCATCCTCTACCTATACCTACTTTACTTTGGGAAAGTATTTCCATGCATTTTGTGGGAGGTTTACCAACAAATATGAAGGGATATTGGGTCCTCTGTTCTTGGAGATACCAATATTTTGGAAAAAGTGCAGCATGTCAGCGGAAGATTCAAAATGATGGGAAAAAGTGAGACGAATGGAAAGATAAATGGAATTATAGCAGCAACTGAAACAACCAAAATCTCCATGTGTGATCTAGACAAGTAATGAAAAAGTCCAAGAGAATCAAGCGCCAACAGGGAAAATCCGAAATGATAGTGGAATAAAGAATCCAAGAAGAAACCGAGGGAAAAATATAAGTATGGAACTATGTCATGGGAATAGGCTTGGAATTGAGTCAGTTTTTTATAAGTATTGTAATGGGTTTTGTTGGGAGAAATGTGCTTATGTAGTTGACTATTGAGTCTGTAATGGGAATTTCAGGGTTAGATCTTATTGCGTAGGATGAATATGACGACGTATCTAGACTACAGTGGTGCCTTAGGTGAGACTTATTTCCCTCATGGAAGGATGAATATGACGACATATCTAGACTATAGTGGTGCATTTTTTTGGCAACCTCAGAAAACCCTAGTCTCAATCTTGCACCAAAAAATGGTTCTATTGTTGGGACTTGAGATTTAAAGTGAGTTTTTAGAGGATGCCTCATCACATTTACAAATATGATGTTGAGAACTGGTGGGAAAGAAGTTGTGATGTGTTTATGCAGCAGGAAGAGGGGTTGTGGCACACAATCTTTAGGGTTGTGAAAATCACGGTGCTCTATTCGAATCCTACTAGAAATCAATACAAAATATTTTAGATTAGGTTCCCAAAAGAGGTATTTTAGTGGTTATATCACCTGCAAGAAGCACCGAAATACAAACATCTAGTAAAAAAAAAATATAATTGGATTGTTAACGGTTTAATGACTCTTCACCATTTAGATCATCCAATTTCTCATGCTGTGGATTTTTGGGGGACGACTATTCTGCAGGGTTATATTATCGAATTTTTTGCTGAGAACCACCAATCCTTTTCCAAAGTAGAAGGCATATTGAAATAAGGAGCCAGAGGAATATTGTTGCAGGAAATCCCCTTGTGGATCAAGGTTTTATTAGTATAAGAAATAATGTTACATGTTCCTTCAGCTAACATGGTAGCCTAAACCCCTATGCTAAGGGGAGGGTTATTTATGAGAGGGTTCATGAGTTAGGTCAAGGAATATTTTTTGGGAGATATGGGAGGCCATCGAAAGAAAAGTGCAAGGTAAAAATGAACTTAGAAAAGGGTTATTTTTATTGAGAAGAGTTGGTGGAAACATATGAGAAAAGTGATGAATAAGTCCAACCAATCGTGGAAGGATATCATCTTTGATAATAGTCACAGGTGTTGGAATATTTCTTGTTGACATTGATGTCAACCCTAGTCATTGGTTGTAGTCATTGATGTCAACCCTAGACATTAGATTTTGGACCCAACAGTTGATCGAAGTAGATAGACATGAAGGAAAATAAAAATGCAGGTACAACACCCATGGATCAATATTATAATTCATTCTGCTTCTGGTGGTATTTGGCACATCACGTGGATCCTCACAATTGAGGAGAAATAAATTTTTGAAGATGACAATGTGAATTGAAGCAGAAACTACACGTCGGCCCTAATGTTAAAAGGAAGTGACATAAAGGGTATAAATACATTTCATTATACATTCATTTTTCAACATACACACGTTTGTTAATGAAAAAGGAGATATACGTCGAATTTTAGAGGAAATTTGAAGTAAAGAAGGCCAGGTTGAAAGGGAGGATGAAGTCTTTTGGTGATGTGTTCTAATCCATAAACAAGTGTTCCAGGTAAAATAGTCATAACGTCTTCATAGAGAATCCAAATGAAGTGAGAACAATTTCATTGGAAAGTGTACGGGATTTAGTTTCCAGTGTATGAATGTCATAATATTATGTTAAATATTGAGAGCGGGGCATGTTGTACAAGTTCTCTCTCTTGAATAAACCAGAATTGAATAAGGTCTACCATTCTCTATATAACTCCTTTTCTGGGAGGATTCAAGGAGTGAAACTTGGAGAAGTTTCAGAGAATACATTGATTTATATTCTCTATAGCATCATATTATTCTAAGAAGTGAAGAATTTCATAAGTTGAAGACGTCTCAAGAACCATTATTAGGTTCTATGTGATGGTTAGCTAATGGTGATAATTTAATGTAAAGTTTTATTATCTCTCATATATTCTTGGGTGGAAGGAAGGGGCAAGGATGGATAGGTCAAACCTCTCTTGATATTGGAGGATTGTATATTACTCTTGGAGTTTTATCCCTCCCTTTATATTTGGAATCCGTAGCTACCTTTGGAAGTCATTACTTCCCTTGAACAATAACTATCGATTATTTCTCATATATTATGCATGGTGTATTTTGGTGTATTGGTGTAACTCTTCTACTATTGTTCATTTCTCATTGAATATAATTGAATATATAATCTGATTGAATTATAAGTTTTTTTTTTTTAATTGCACTTGATACTGATTCACCCCCCTCTCAGTATTATCAATTGGTATCAGAGTTGGTTGCCTTCAAAATAGTGTAACTTCTGGAAGGAAAATCCTAAGCAGATATGGATGACCATGAGCACATTCCAAATGGGATTCAATGATTTGATGGAAGAAATTATGCATAATGGAGTGATATAGTGAAAAATTACCTAACAACTTTGGGAGTAGACATTTGGTACTTAGTTGTAAATAGCTATGTAATCCAAAAGAATGGTCCAACCGATCCAAATGAGAAGAAGCTTATGAATTGTAATTTAAAAGCCAAACATGTTATTCTAGGAGCATTGGCACCAACCATTTACAACAAAGTGATGGGATGAAACACTTCTAAATAGGTATGGGACAAACTCAAGAGTATCTATGAAGGTGATCCAAAAGTTAAGCAGGTCAAGCTTCAATGACATAGAGCAGAATTTGAAAATTTTAAGATGGTTGAAAATGAAGATATTATAACCTATTTTCTTAGAATTGATGAAGTTGTTAATTCTATTAGAGGATTAGGTGAAGAGATCAATGAATCCTTGGTTGTACAAAAAGTGTTGAGATCACTTCTCTTGAAGTATGATGCTAAGGTATTTGTCATTGAAGAAACTAGGGACTTGACCAAAATGACAATGGATGAATTACATGGGTCTCTTATAGCATATGAAATGAGAATAGGTACAGAAAGTGACCAGCCAAACATTGAAGCAACCTTTAAATCCATAAAGAAGAAAAAATACAAGGATAATGACCTTGATGAAGAAATAGCAAATTTCATAAGAAGTTTCCAAAAGGGAATTGGAAGATACAAAGGCAAGTCTCCTCTCAAATCCTTTAACTGTGGTAGAATATGACATATTGTTGAAAACTGCTACTATAAAATGAGAAGTCTCAACAATAAAAAGAGTTTCTAATCCAAGGATGATGACATCTCCTCAGATGAGAGTGATGAAGAAGATAATGATGGAGGAGAAGTCCTCTTCATAACCCAAGAAACCCAGGATGATGATCACAAGAGTTCTAAAGAAGAAGAAATCATTTCTGAAGAAGATTCAGATGAAGAAACCAACCTTGATTCCTTTTTGGGATACAAAGACAACATAGAGAGTGAACACAAAGATGAGAATATTGAAAAGTTGAAGTATGTTGAAACTGAAAATAACAAGCTTAGAAACACAAAAATAATACTAAAAGGTGAATTGAGTAGTTGTGAAGAAGAGAATTACAGTCTTGAAAACACCATTGGTAGCTTGAAGGAACAATTAGAATATTATGAGAAATTAAAAGAAGAAATTGATCACACAAAAGGGGAGCTACTATTGACAATAGAAAATTTGAAGAAGTTAAAAAAAGTACTGAAAAATTAGATGATATCCTTAGCAGTCAAGGATCTCCAAATGACAAGACAGGACTAGGATACAATGGCAGTTTGAAGACAATAAAACAAGAGAAGGAAGATGAAAAGGATGAAACCAACACTCCAGATCAAGTTGAACAACAAGATAGAAGACTAGAATTCAGAAGGAATGATACATCAAGAAGATCTTCTCCCATCGGGTAGGAAAGAAATCATTATGAAGAAAAATATAGAAGAATAGATCGTGAACCCAAATGGACTACACCACAAAGAAGATCACTTACTCCCAAGTATCAAAATTTATTTCTTGGACATTGTTATACTTGTGGAAATTTTGGATACAAGGCAATCAATTGTACAATCAATGAAAGAAATAACTATGTAAGATACATGAATGATGCGAATAGTAGATATGGAAATGTTCGCAGACCTGTCAACAAAAATTATAATCCATTTGACCCATTAATGGATCAAAATATTGTATGCTACAAGTGCAATAATCTTGGTCACAAAGCATGAGATTGCAGAGAGTTGAAGGAATATAATCACATGACAAATATTCCTATACCAGATACAACATGGAAAAGGAAAGAAATTCCACACAATGAAAACTGTCGAATAGCATTGGTCGCTAAAGAATGCAAAGAGGAATATGAATGGTTCATAGAGATTGGGTGCTCATATCATATGACCGAAGATCAAAGAAAATTTTCTAGGTTGAAGAAAAAGGGTGGAAATGTTGCATTTGGAGATGAATCATCTACCAAAATACTTGGAAAAGGAACTGTAAATCTTGGAAGTGAAAATGTAAAAGAAAGAAAAGTCCTATTGGTTGAATAGATGAATCATAATCTCCTCAGTGTTAGCAAAATATGTGATCAAGGGTACACTCTTACATTTGACTCCCAAAAATGTAAAATTAGATAAAAGAACTCAGGAAGATTGATTGCAACTACAACAAGAAGATTGAACAACACATACATCCTAGACATGAATAAGAGAGAGAAGAAAAAAGCCACACAAAAGGATTCCAAGGAAGAAAAATTCCCAAAGACCAAAAATAAGGATGAAGTATTATTGAGTGCCGCATGTTCAGGGGGAGAAACCCCAAAGAAGAAGGTCACCTTATGCCATTGAACTCAGGGGTAGCATCCCCACCCTTTTCCATTCATGTCAAAGGGGGAGAGAAATTGGTATCATGATGACAGGGGGAGCATGAGTTTTGCCATCAATGAAAAAGGGGGATATTGTTAGAAGATTGCTTGTTATCATTTATGTCAATCCTAGTCATTGGTTGTAGTTGTTGATGTCAACCCTAGCCATTGGATTTTGGACCCAACAGTTGATAGAAGTAGATAGACATGAAGGAAATTACACATGCATGTACAACACCCATGGATGGATAGTATAATTCATGCCACTTCCAATGGTATGTGGCACGTCACGTGGATCCACAAGATTGAGGAGAAATGAATTTTTGAAGATGACAATGTGAATTGAAGTAGAAACTACATGCCGCCCCTAATGTTAAAGGGAAGTGACATAAAGGGGATAAATACATCTCATTATACATTCATTTTTCAACATACACAAGTTTTTTAATGAACAAGGATATATAAGTTGAATTTTAGAGGAAATATGAAGTAAAGAAGACCAAATTTCAAGAGAGGATGAAGTCCTTTGGTGATGTGTTCTATGTCATAAACATGTGTTCTGGGTAAAACAGTCATAATGTCTTCATAGAGAATCCAAATGAAGTGAGACCAATTACATTGGAAATATTACCGGTTGTAGTTTCCTATGTACTAATTTCAGAATCTTATGTTAAATATTGAGCGTGGGGCATGTTGTACAAGTTCGCTCTCCTGAATAAACCAAAATTGAATAAGGTCTACCATTTTCTCTATAACTCCTTTTCTGGGAGGATTCAAGGAGTGAAACTTGGAGGAGTTTCAGTGAATACATTGAGTTATATTATCTACATGATCATATTATTCTAAGAAGTGAAGAATTGTAGAAGTTGAAGAAGTATCAGGAAGTATTATTAGGTTCTATGTGATGGTTGGTTGATGGTTATAATTTAATCTAAAGTTTTAATATCTCTCATATATTCTTGGGTGGAAGGAAGGGGCAAGGATGGAGAGGTCAACCCTCTCTTGATATTGGAGGATTGTATATTCCTCTTGGAGTTGTATCCCTCCCTTTATATTTGGAAGTTGTAGCTACCTTTGGAAGTCATTAATTCCCTTAAACAATAAATATTGATTATTTATCATATATTGTGAATGGTGTATTGTGGTGTATTGGTGTAACTCTTCTACTATTGTTCATTTCTCATTGGATATAATTGAAAATATAACCTGGTTGAAGTATAAGTTTTTTTTTTTTTTTTAATTGTACTTGATACTGATTCACCCCCCTCTCAGTATCAACAATAGGAAGGAGTTATAAGAGTCGTGAGAGTTGAAGAGATGAGGAAGGATGGTCAGCCAATGGTTGAAGGATAAATTTGGTGAAAGAGGAAACATTTTTGGAAGAAGCGGACAAGAGGAAGGAAGTTCAAAAGAGATAGATGAAAGAGTAAGGATAAACACCCCCACTGAGGAAGAATACTCAGCAG